>PVJA010030499.1:0-25735 GCA_004027025.1 Myocastor coypus | reverse complement strand
TTTTTTTTTTTTTTGTCTTTTTGAGACAGGGTCTCGCTATGCAGGTCAGGCTGGCCTTGAGCTCACTTTTGTAGCCCAGGCTGGTCTCAAACTCGCACCAATCTCCTGCCTCAGCCTCCGGAGTGCTGGGATTACAGGCGTGTGCCACCACACCCAGCAGCAGGAGCAATTTAGCAACATCTTGTTTCAATAAAGTATTTTAAATCAAAACAAATAAATAAGTCATCAATTAGGATTGTGAAGAATGTGTTCTTTTTTACAAAACACAGTAACCCCACAAATAAAAGGGAAGGTCAACAGCCGTGCATTTTTTATTTATTTTTTAAAAATATATTAACCTTTTTATGACTTCTATTTTTTGTTTTTATTTATTTATTTATCTATGTTAAGGCCAGCTCAGCCTGCCCTGGGGGTGGGGCTGATGCAGCAATGTGGTGCCAGGGATTGAACCACAATCTCTGAGGTTGCCTAAGCTTTGCCTAAGCATGTGCTTCAGACAGCTGAGCTATCTTGCTGGCCCAACAGTAGTTTAAAAGATAAAGTAAAAGGACTGGAGAGACAGCTCAGTGGTCTAAGCATCTTCCTGGCAAGCACTAGGATCCTGGAACCCAAAGAGTGCCAAGAGCCAGCCTAGAACTGGGCATGGTCATGTACTCCTGTAATCCCAGCACTGGTGAGGCTGAGACAGCAGGATCACTAGGAGTCCAAGCTGTTAGCAACACCCTGTATCCAATAAATAAATAACAAGGAGGGGCTGGGAGTATAGCTCAATAGTAAAGCATTTGTCTTCAGTTGGATCTCCAGCACCTCTAAATAAATTAAACAAAAATAAGAGAGTGGAAAAAGATAATTCTATTTGATTCTCAAATACAACTGTCAACTAAAGAACAGGGTACTTTGACTTGCACAGGCCCTTGAATAATAATACAAGGTTTTTTTTATTATTTATTTACCATTCTAAGAACTTGGAAATCCTTTTTTATTTATATATATATATATATATATATATATATATATATTTTAATTTTATTTATTTATTTTTTTTTAAGGGAAGGGTCTACAGAGTGTTCAGGGTCTCACTACTGCATTGGACCCATAGTGATCTGCCTGTTTACAGCCTCCTAGGAGCTGGGATTACAGGTGTGCACCACCACGCCCATTCTCATTTGCCCTCTCAGCATGCCCTGGCACAGCCAGTAGAGCAGGCCCAGGGATCAAAGCCCCAGCCCCTGCACTTGCTTATAAGTGCTTTAATCCACTGAGTTGTTTGGCCAGCCCTGGAAATCCTTTTAAATTCAGTCCATAGTACTGAAACATACTGGTGTTTTTTCCTGCCTAACTGCATCGTATTGAGCATAATTCAACCTTTTTTTTTTTTTTTTTTTTTTCACTTTGTAACATTGTAAGAATATAATTGTGGTTATTCTTTTTACCATGAAATAATTTACATACTAAAAAGATAGGGCAGTACTGACAACGTTCCTAAGAAGTTTGTATGTATGTGTGTTTTAACTCCTTTATATCTACATCTTTCTTTTAAATTATATTGATTTATTTGGTACAAGGTCTCACTATGCAGCTCAGACTAGGCAGCTCAGACTACACAGCTGGGACTTATAGTGATCTTCCTGTCTCAGCCACCCTAGTACTGGGATTATAGGGGTGTACCACCACACTCAGTTTCAGTGGCACACCCAGCGTGCAGTACCAGGGATCAAAGCCAGGTCCTTGCATTTGCCAGGCAGGTGCTTAGCCTGCTGAGATATCTCCTCAGCCCCTCTACTCATTTCTTTTAATTAACTTCCTTTCTTTTTTTTTTTTTTTTTTTTTTGTCTTTTTGAGACAGGGTCTCGCTATGCAGTTGAGGCTGGTCCTGCGCTCACCTTTGTAGCCCAGGCTGGTCTCGAACTCACACCAATCCTCCTGCCTCAGCCTCCCAAGTGCTGGGATTACAGGCTTGAGCCACCACGCCCGGCTTCCTTCCTTTCTTTTAATTAACCTCATGAACATAGGACAGAAAGATCTAGTATGAATTTGATATTTATTTTACTTACTAAAAAATTCCTATAAAATTTTCCTTCTTAGACAAGGAACAGAATGAGCAAGAAAAATTCAAATGACCAGATTTATATTAACCATGCTTCCAGACTGCCAAACTGGAATAATAGGGGATCTAAAGATAGCAAAAACATTTACAAAAATTCCACCCATGGAAGTGGAGGCTAGCAGTCATTCATTCTTAGCACCCTATTGCTTAGGATCTACAGACTTTATCCCACAGCCTCAATAAATGTATAAAGATATCAAGAGGTAAAGGTCAAAGAAGGAACCATGGACATCAAACAAGACCGCTGGAAATGACCCAAAACATCACATGCTGGGCTTTCCTTTCTAATGATAATAACAGTGATACTGAGTATTTATCCCAACTTTTTATTTCAAAGAGCTTCAAAAGGTCTGCAGACATCTCTCACTAATCTTTATGAGGCTTCAAGAAGAAAGCAGATTTCCCAGAGAAGTGTCTTCAGAGACTGCAGGATGCTATCCAAAACCAATAAAAGGGAAAATATTTGCCCCTCTTTACCGCCACCCCACCACCTTGTCTCCTAACTCCCACTATGTTGTACTGATGATTGAAATGAGTTATAATACCATGCAAGTGTTGAAAGGATAATAATGGTAATTGAGTGTGTTTCCAAAAGAGTTATAAACTGTGTTTAATCATGACAGGGAACAGGTAAGTAGGAAAGATGAGGAAACCCATAATTACCTCTATCCCATTATTTACCTGTTTGGGGAACAGACTTTAAATTGGTTAAGTTACAAAATAGTGAATATAGATTTTTTTCATTCGTAGGTTTGTTTCTGGGATGGCTCAAAGAACAGTTTTTACCTGAAAATGATGTCAGAACCACAAATATAACTGCTATCACTAAAACTCTGCTTATCATTGTTTTGATACAATTTTTCTCAGATGGGGAACTAGGAGTCTCAGGGACTTGTGGGATTACTTCTAAGCAGGCTACAGAATCTTATCTGCTATGCTTTGAAAAACATGTTGGGACCAGCACAGAATAAAGAACTGGGTAGGTAAATGAGTCCCCTTCACAATCCTGGGCTTTTTTCCTTGTAGCCCTCAGAAACACGACCGCAGATTGTACAAGAAGCTGAAGTTTCAACATTCTAAGCAGCTGCTTCAGAGAAACAGTAGTATAAAGAAATACTTGGAAATTTTTCACAAAAAGACAAGATGAAAGAGTGGTGAATAGTGTGTCTAGGACCCTTCAGCCACTCTGTGTCTGTGGTTACCTCTAATCATGGGGGAAGCTACTGGGCTTCCACAGTAGAGCGGCCACATGAACAAAGGTTCAGGGCAGGCAAGTGACTCAACAAAGTGCCAGCCAGACACATACAGAACTCAAGTGCTGCTCCAGAATCCATGCAGTTAGTCATTCTTTAAGCCACTGAGGCTACTTGTACTACATCATGTAACTGGCCATGTCGCCTGCAAAATTTTGGAGCTTAAGCTTTATCTTTTTAACTACTAAAAAAAAAAGGTGGTTGGTTACTTTAAGCAAATAACAAATGAGTGAACTGGGCCCAAATCAATAACTTTCAGACTTAATTTTTCTGAAGTAATAAAGTGAATAATAAGCTCAAATTGCTACTAGTAATAATACTTCATCTAGGCAATGTTCACAGACAGTTCTCATTCATTATTCCATTTCAGGTAGGTCATTTATTACTATTATCCCCACTTTGTTCACGAGGACACAAGCTCAAATGGGTTAAGCAGTTTTCTTTAAGGTCAAAAAGCAAAGAAGTATCAGACTTGAGATGTAAAATACAGTGCTTTTCACTGCAGGATTCTGCCACGCAGTTTAGAGAATGCTGTATGCCCTATTATCATATTATACCATTATAGGTGGATACTATGCACACAGCATCATTTGAGGGGCACATTATCTTCAATTATTTGATTGGTGATAGGAATTATGTTCTTTTAGTTATGGTACAGTTAGAAGATCATGAAGTAATTCTGCCCTGAGGGAACCCAAGGAGTACTCTGATAGTTCAGAAGGAAGAAAGGTTCTCATCAAGTTATTTTGTCGACTCCAAAGTAACTGCCTTAATCAAAGAGCACTGAAGTGGTGGCCAGTAGGATAACCTGTCATTTCTGAGAAAAGAAACAAGAAAAAAAACTTAGCTTCCTACCCCTGGGGACTCTGCATGGTAGTCTGACTTTGCAATACATTCCTGATCTATTTTGGACCAATTATAACCTTTTATGCCCATTAGAAACAAAATCATACAAAATAGTTTTCAAATACTAAATTACCAAATTCTCATCATTAGTAGATTCCAACAAAAGCCTTGAAAACTAGGTGAACCAGACAGTTATAGCTCTTCCACTGGACAAACAATAAAACAGTTATCAAATGTTATGCCTGAAACTACCCAAGGAGTCAGTGGGAAAATTACTTTTACCCTCCTGAATTGAAACATCCAGGTGTTAGGGAATGCAATCACTGTTTGGGTGCAAGTACTATAGTTTCTCGTGAGAGTTTACCTACACGAGAAAATCAGATCTTCTGGCAGCATTTACAAGGCAGGTGCAGTCATAAAGAACTTGACTTTTGATTTCATTGTCTCTGCCAGGACAGGTGGTATAGTATGGAAGCCTGCCAGACAAGCTCCAACTCAAACTTCCCTTTAGAAAGCAAAACAATAAAAATGGAAACTAAATGCCACATCTTGTTCTGTAACCTGCAGTACAACATTGCTTGAGAAATGAGAGCATTTTATATAAGAATATTAATTTGGTTCAAGCATATATCTTGGGTGAAATAAGATATAAAATGAAAAGTCAGTTGTGGGTTGGCTTCTTCCCTCAGAGCTCTCTTCCCTATTCATCTATATAAACTACAGAGAAACTTGTTTCAATGAATTTTACTCATAAACTTCTAGTGAAAAAAAGGGAGACAGAAAAAAAGAAAAAACAAACTGTAATCTGATACCTACACAGGAGTAGCACAGGCAAGTTTTCACATAAAAATTTCTGGCAGATCCTGCTTACTCTACAAACCTGGTTTACCTTTCTCATACAAATCACTGTGCATCTACATTTCTGAGAATTGTCAGTTGATTGTATATAGACTGTGGACTCCTTAAAAAACAAAAACACCACGGATGGCTTGGGCGGCTACAGGGACCACGGTTCAATCCCCAGCACCACATGCTGCGCCAGCCCTGCCCTCAAGGGCGGGCTGAGCCGGCCATAAAAATCAGTGAATAAACAAACAAAGGTTCTGAAACAAGAAAAAAAATAAATAAAATTTTAAAAAATTCTTTAAAAAATAAAAAATAAATATAAACAAACAAAAGTTCTGTAACAAGAAATTAAATTAAATTAAATTAAAAATTCTTAAAAACAACAACAACAACAAAAAAAAAACACTGCTTAAGCAAGGGCAGGGACCAGGGTTCAAGCCTCAGCACCACATGCTGCACCTGCCCCACCTTCAGGCATGCTGAGCAGGCCACCCAAACTGGGTGTGGGGAGGCATGCTTGTAATAAAAGCACAGGAGACATTGAAAACAGGAGGATCACTATAAGTCCAAGCTGCCTACTGAAACCCTGGACCAAATACATAAAATAAAACAAAACTATAGCATGGTAGTTTAGAACAGAGTAAAATAATAATAATAATAATAATAATAATAATAATAATAATAATAATAAAACATTGCTTCTAATGTCAAAGATAGACAACTAATGTTTTTTACCATGACTTTCTCCAGGGCAAGCCTTTGTGACTGATGATGCAGGCTCCTGACCACAGGGACACAAGAAGGCTACAAGGAAGAAAGCTCAAAGAATCCTTGTGCAGGCACTGCAGCGGCAACTATTGGAAATTGTGAGCATTTTTGGTGTTCTTGGAATCCTATTTCCAACCACTACTCTGTGGTCACAATGCAGGCACAAAAAGAGACTGGAACTCTTCTAGAGCAAATATTCTCTTTAGCTTTTCAGCTCATAACCACAGAGTCAACATTAAAATAATATGAATGTACTTTGCCCTGGGCATAATTCTGCCCAAATCTGCCCTATCCATCATCATTTCATTTTTATAAATCCTTTTTAAAATCTGCTCTCAGAAGAAAAGTTAGATAATCTATACATGTGTTTCCAAAAAGCTTGGAAAATTCGTGGATCCAAAGAAAGATACTGAAGAGGGAGTCAAAATCTCATAACAGTGTCCTCTGAATGTCTCAAAGTATAACAATCAAAACATTAAATGAATCATTGTTCTTACACAGAAAATTATTCTTTAAGGTACAATTTTAATTCTCATTAAATGATAAATGGCCCGTTTGGGTCCCAGATATGAGGTACTGTTGCCATAGTTGTGCATCTTTATGCCTGACAATTTAAATCTATAAGTAAGTGCCTCCTTCCTTTACCTGCGAAGACCTGAGTTCAGGCCCTCCAGGTGCTGAGGTTTTCCTTTGTGGGAGACAATGACATCACCCACACCTCGGCACAGTAGGGAATGCAGAGAATGTGGCTCCCAAAATTTGGTGATATCATCAACTGCCCTAGGAGAAATTTTAAGTTCCCAAGAGTTGAAGCACTAAAGTCTAAACAAGAGGATATTTTTGTTGTTTCAAGTTTATCAACAGTGGTGATGTCCCCAAATACCAGGTTTCAAATGGATAAATAATGTAGGGGACCTTTTTCCAGTAAATCTACACCTCAACAACCAAAAAGTCACAAGTTAAATCCAAACAGAGCCACTCAATCCATTTGTATCTTACTGTAACACATTCAAATCAGGAAGAATAAAGACTTGGTTATCTTAGGCTCTCTCCCAGTTCTGAAATGAGTTATTCTTTAGGGGACTTTTCAGAGGACTAATGTTGCAAGTGTGTATTCAGAGTACATTCTAAGCACTCACATAATCCCCCAGTCTCCTCCAAACTTTCTTTGATGCCCAACAACTAAGGACAAAGATCTTTGATTATAAAACAATTTCTTTGGTTGGAAGAAAATTCTTTGCAGGGCGTGAACAGCAGGAGAAAGAAAAGGTTTTTCTGAAGTGCAAACTAGTTGGAAACCCCCTGGGGAAAGAATCTGATTCCCAGTCTTTGAGAGGAACAGGCCTGCCTGTACAGGCTGCCTCTACTGAAGGCCTCTAAGAAGGCGCTTTTGTGTCTACTGTATGACCCTCAGCAACTGTGTGATCCCACCCCACCCCACCCCCGTCTCCAGTCTCCAGTAGAAGTTTTCCAACTCTGGGGATACACAATGTAGAAAGTCACAGATTAATAACAAGGTATAATTTCTAATCAGCCCCATTTCTACTCGTCCCAGATGCTGACATATTGGAGCACTGTCCCCACAGCTCCACTCAGGCACACCTACCAGCTGCTCTGAAATGTTCCTTCTTGTATAATCATGTCATTTCTCTCTAACACTTCAACTTCATGAAGTATTTTGGGATCAGATGCAGCCTACTCCTTTTATGGCTCAGACTTGGTTCTAGGCTATCTTCCAGGTCTTTCCAAAGGTCAGACTAGATTCACTGAGGCACAGCTTTGTGATGAAAGTCAGTATGGTGCAATCATAAGGTCAATCTTGATAAAAGATTTAGAGTAAGTGTCCTCAATCCACTAAAGAAATTTTAAAATACAGAACCCCATAGAACAACCCTGTTTTCTGTGTGTTAACTAGAACACAGAGGCAGAAAAGGACAGGAACAATTGAGTTTGATGTTTTGTTCTATCAGATTGTTACACAACTTCAAGTAATGGAATCAAATTTTTTTCTCGGATCATTACCACTTTTTTGTTTCTTTGGTTGGGTTTGGTCTTTATGAGACAGGGTCTCACTGTGCAATGTGGGCTGGCCTTGAGTTCAGGCTGGTCTCAAATTTACAACAATCCTCTTGCTTCAGCCTCCTGAGAGCTAGGATTATAGGCGTGCACCATCAGGCCCAGCTACCACATTTTGTTCAGGCAGCTGGGTATGGTGACACATGCCTGCGGTCCTAGTACTCAAGAGCTGAGGGAGGAAAATTAGAAGTTAAAGGCCAGATCCTGTCTCAATCAATCAATCAATCAATCAATAAAACATATACTGCTTTAGTAGACTATTTCATGGTTTGTACTTTTTTTTTTTTTTTTTTTTGTACTGGAAATTGAACTCAGGACTTTGCACTTGCCAGGTAGGAACTTGTGCTGCTCAGCTATATTCCCAGCCCTTCGACACTATTTCTAAAGTAAGTATAAATTCTAAATTTGGAGTTAGGCAGTATATCAAAGATTAGTTACTCAACTAACCCTACCTACTCCAGTAAATGGAAGCCTAAGTGACTTTCTTCTAACGTTTGCTGTTTTGTGAGACAGGACCTTAACAACATAGTGCAGGTTGGCTTTGAACTTGCTTATGTATCCAGGCTGGCCTCCAACTCACAGCAATCTTCCCACCTCAGCCTCCTGAGTGCTAGGATTAGAGGCATAGTCATCACGCCCAGCTCCTTTGACCTTTACCTAAATAATTATCAGGGAGGCACCAATTAAATTTTCATATCCAAAGGGGGCAACTTAAAAATTCCCAACTAATCTAATTGATGATAAAAAAATATGTATGGCTGGGCATGATCATGCATGCCTGTAATCCCAGCTACTGGAGAGAGCCTGAGGCAGCAGTATGGCAACTTAACAAGGCACTGTGTCAAAATGAAAAATAAAAATGGCTGAGAATGTGCCTCAGTGTCAGAGGGTATCCCATGTTTCATCTCCTAGTGCCACAAAAATAAGTTATTTTATTTTATTTTATTCTTAATGCTTTTTATTTTTAAATTTATTTTTATATTTATTTATGTTATAGCTGGCTCAGCTTGCCCTGGGGGTGGGGTTGGTGCAGCATGTGGTGCCGGGGATTGAACTGCAGTCCCTGCAGTTGCCTAAGCTTGCCTAAGCAGGAACTTCAGGCTGCCAAACTATCTCACTGGCCCAAGTAAACAATTTTAAAACCATAAATAATATATCCTATATACCACACAGTCTACTAGCTTTAGAGTACATTATAACTTAATGTTGATAAGCCCAATATTATACCAAGTCAACATATTTTAGAGAATAACACTAACTTACTGGGGCCGGTGAGATGGCTCAGCGGTCTAAAGTGCCTACTTAGGCAAGCTTAGGCAACCATAGGGACAGGGGCTTGATCACCAAAACCACATGCTGTGCCAACCACCCCCAAGGCAGGCTGAGCTGGCCATAATATATAAAAACAAAAAACAACAATAACAACAAAAACCCCACCAATAATATCAGTAATTTTCAAAGGGTCTCATAATTGTATTTTTCCTCTATGAAATTTAGTTAGTAAAGAATCAAAATTAAGCCAGTTGAGACTATCAATTAAAACAGAATTTTCAATCTACTGAATTTTGTTTGAAGCTAAATTTGAGAGATGTAAATTAAAACAACACTAAGATTCCATGTCACCCCAGCAAGATGGCTATTATCAAGAAATCAATAAAAGAAAAAGAAACCAACTAATAGCAAATACTGAGGGGGCTCTGGGGAAAAAGGAACCCTTCACACTGTTGGTGAGAGTGTATGTTGGTGCAACCACTGTGGAAATTAGTGTGGAGATTCCCACAAAAAATTAGGACTAGAGGCCCTATCAGACCCAGCTACTCCTCTTCTTGGTATCTTAAAAGAATTAAAAGCATCACATCACAGTGATACATGCATACCCATGTTTACAACAGCACAGTTTACAACAGTCAAATCTTGGAAACAGCCCAAATGCCCTTCAGGTGATGACTAGACAAAGAAGATGGGTGTTTTATAAAACGAATACTATTTGGCCATAAGGAAAGATAATCTTTAGAGTCTCTATGTAAATGAATGAACTTTGAGGCCATACTCTTTTTTTTTTTGTCTTTTTGAGACAGGGTCTCACTACGCAGTTCAGGCTGGCCTTGAGCTCACTTTTGTAGCCCAGGCTGGTCTCGGAATTGCACCAATCCTCCTGCCTCAGCCTCCCGAGTGCTGGGATTTCAGGCATGCACCACCACGCCCTGCGAGGCCATACTCGTAAGTGAAATAAATTAGACAGACATGGACAAATATTGCATTGTTTCTCTGGTGTGAGAAACTGAAAGTGTAAGTAAGGACCAAAATGTATAATAGATAAGTGAAATAGGAAGAAAATGTTCAAATGAGAAGGAAAACTGGAGGTTAGGGATCAGGATAAAAACAAACGCTTTTGGAAATAATGGGCAGAAGAGAGGTTGAAGGAGGGACAGGGAGGGAGGGGAATGGGTTAAAAAAAAAGATATTATGTATAGGTACAAAATCTCTATGACGAATATGATCATTTATGTATACCTAAAATGTGTCAATAAACTTAAGAAAAATTTACTGTTGTAAGGTCCAGCTAGATAGCTCAGCAGACTAAAGCTCCTGTTTAGGCAGGTCCGGGGATCTGGGTTTGATCCCCACCATGCCCTGCTGGCCCTGCCCCCAGGACAAGCTGAGACAGCAATTGAGACTGGGCATGGTGGTGTGCACCTGTAATACAGGGCTTGGGAGGTTGGAAACAGAAGGATCACTACGAGTCTGAGCTATGTGGTGAAACCCCACAGACCTTATACTAAAAAAAAAGGTTACTGTTGTAACTTAACTATAATTTTACAGGAACACAATCAGAATATATTCTGCCTACGTAGTTCAGGCTGAGCTTTAACTCACTGTGTAACCCAGGCTGGCCTTACACTTACAGTGATCCTCCTGCCTCAGTTTCCTAAGTGCTGGGATTACAGGCACTGTGCCACTATGCCTGGCTCACTTTTTTTTTTCTTTCTTTCTTTCTTTTTTTTTTTTTTTAATATAGTTAGTACAGGGCTACAGGGTCTCACTACACAGATTGTACTCACAGTGATTCTCTTGTTTTCAGCCTCCCAAGTGCTGGGATTATAGGCACAAATCACCATGCCCAGTGTCAGTTGGTCTCAACCCACCCCAGGTGTGGGGCCAGCATGCACACCGGAGATCAAGCCCCATTCCCTGTGCCTTCCTAAACTTTAGTCCACTGAGCTATCTGGCCGGACCCTGGCTCACTTTTTGCATAATTTAGAAAGTCAGTTTATAATCTGAAAAGAAAGCCAGAGTATGCAGTCATCTGAACTTTTAAAGAAAACTGTTAGTCCAGCATGGTGGTGCATTCCTGCAATTCCAGCACTCCAAGGCTGAGGCAGGATTGCCGCAAGTTTCAGGCCAGCCTGGTCTAAGTAATAAGCTCAAGACTAGCCTGAACTACATAGTGAGATCCTGCCTCAAAAATATGAAAAATAAATAAATAGCTACATATCATTATTCATACTAAATTTTCACAGGAACTATGATAAACTCCTTTTAACTAACAGTAGCAGCAATCAAAGGCATGACTGCTTAGGCTGTATTTGGCTTTAGCTTTAAGTACTTGAAGTTGCTTGGGTTAAAAT
This sequence comes from Myocastor coypus, assembly GCA_004027025.1. Classification (NCBI taxonomy): domain Eukaryota; kingdom Metazoa; phylum Chordata; class Mammalia; order Rodentia; family Myocastoridae; genus Myocastor; species Myocastor coypus. The sequence continues at coordinate 14,210 of PVJA010030499.1, read as the reverse complement.
GTAGTGGTTTTATTTTTTCTTCATTCTCAGGGAAAGTGAGACAGAATTCCCAGTCATTTGAATGATTTCTGAGAAAATAAGAGCCAAAGCTGTGAAGTATTTATGCTTCTACTTCTCATCTGGCATTCATCACCTATGACTTTCTTCTGTTTACTTCTATCTGCCTAGATGGATCAGGCCAAGGTTCTTGGAACTCCTACAGTACCTGCTGCAGCCTTTGGTCCAGCTTTAAGGGAACCATGGTATAAAGACACAGGGGAAAAAAAACAAAAACAGGGAAGCACAGGCTTCAATCCTGGCAGGTTCTAAGTTTAAGGCATCAGAAAGCCTTGTCTACAGCTTCGAGGAAATGCTCCAGGGCTACAGGCCACCTGGTGTGGAGTGATTTTTTTTTTTTTTTTTTTTTTTATGGTAGTATAAATAACATATGAGCCACATGGAGCAATGCTACATTTAGCAAGGTGTTTTTTGTTTATTGTTTTGTTATAAACAGTGCCTTCTAGCAGACAGGATCAAAAAGGAAAGAGACCAAGAGACCCTCAGGCAGTCTGTAATGGAATGTTGCAGAGAAATTTCTGCCAACCTCTGCTTTTTAATTTCCCTGAAATGACGCGAAAATGTTTCAGATAAAGAAATGCTGATGAAAATGTTGGTCAGCTAGAGCAACTGGCTGGCAATTCCTTGACTGACAAGCACCAGCCTCTCTACATTCATCATGAATAAAATGAAAATATTGGGCTAAGTATATTTTCCAGCCTAAAATGTGATGATTGTAATTTTTTTTCCTTCTTTTTTTCTTTCTTCTTTTAAAATTATTTTTAGGTGCTGGGAGTTGAACAGAGGGCCTTCTGTATGCTAAATAAGCACTCACCCATAGAACTATACTCTCAGCCTTGTGATTACATTCCACAAATGGAACACATACCCCTCTACCAAAACACTTGTCTTGCACTAGAATAGACAACTGTTCAGAGTAAGGTAAATAGAATCTTTCACAAAGGTAAAGAAACTCGGCCATAAGAACTTCAAAGTCAGATGAAATGATATACTCTAAAGTAGAAGATATTAAAAAAAAAACCTTGTCCAATAAAACCTTTGCATAAATAATCCACAAGACTGTAGATGTAAAACATGGAGCCTTCAATCTTATTCAAACTGTTCTACAAAAATAATAGTATTTCTTAATTGTTACATACTTATCTATGTGAAACAAGCCTTTATGGTGTGAATAAGATTGATAGATATATTATCAATTCAATGTACTATTTTAAATTACTTGTGATTCACCTGCCTCAGCATCTGGAATAACTGAAATTACAAACTGGGTTTCTAGTCTGCCCAGCTGAATGTTGACATTTTTGAACAAACCTATCACTGCTTTAGATTTAGGGGTCAAAATTTCTAAATTATCTGATTTCTGTCTTGAGCAATCATGTGGGCCTTCACAGTTACAATTTTTAAAAACATCGACTTTCAAATAATTAAATTCTTTTAGTTTGTTTCCAAATTTGCAAATTAAATATAAATTCCAATAAACCAAAAAGTTATTGAGTAAAGCAAATTTTATCCATGAACTATAAAGTATATAAAGTAGCTAAATGTAAAGCAGACGTTATTTAAAAACAAGCAAGGAACAATAAACCTAAAGTCAAAGTTTTCCATTATAGCAAATAGGAATTTGGGGGTTTAGAGGGGTGGTGGGTTTTTTGAGATAGGGTCTTGCTGTGCAGCTAAGGCTGGCGTCAAGCCCAAGAAGATCCTCCTGTCCCAGGCCCCCAAGTGCTGGGATCACAGGTGTGAGCCACCTTAACTCTGCCTGGAGCAAACAGGAATTTAAGGGCTGAAGGAATCCTACCCCTAGGGAAAATAGTGAGCTTAATGGATTAAAAAAAATCAAACAGATGGAAAGCAGTTCAAACTGGCTTTACAACCTCTGTCCCCAGAACATGGTAGGTGAATAAAGTCACAATTGTTCTAATTATATGAAAATATATTAGTAAAATATATTTTATTTTATTATTTTTAGTAAAATATCTTTTATTATTATTGTTATTATTTTGTCTTTTTGAGACAGGGTCTTGCTATGTAGTCCAGGCTCACTTGGTAACCTAGGCTGGCCTTAACTGTCAGAGAACCTCCTTCCTCAACCTCCCAAGTGCTGGGATTACAGATGTGTACTATCACACCTGGCTAATATCTTTTATTTTTATGGGCCTTTCTGTGAAATCAGCATACCAAAAGGCTGTTGGCATTTCTCAAATTTATGCACAGCTTCATTTAATAGTTGGAGAAGAAAATCCTTTTTACACTGAAGCAAATTTTTGTTACAGATTAGTTTTTACTTTTGGAGTTTGCCTAAGGTCAGACCACTTGACTTAAAGTAATGTATCTCATTTAAGATGATATATATAAATAGTTTTAAAATTAAGTGAACTGGTTGGCTATGGTAGTCCATGCCTGTTATCCCAGCTCTCAGGTGGCTGAGGCAGGAGGATCACCTGAGTCCAAGGCCAGCTTGGTCTACATTGTGAGACCTTATCTCAAAAATTAAAGTAAAATATAAAATATAGCCAAGTGTGGTGGCACACACCTGTAATCCCAGCACATGGGAGGCTGAGGTGAGAGAGTCACCATAAATTGAAGGCCAGTCTAAATTATATAGTGAGACCCTGCCTCAACAAAAACAAAAAATAAAATAAACTGAAGGTAAATTATTTTTTAAGAGTTTGCTTTCATTTCTTGAAACAACAGGAATTATTTTAGGGTAGCAGGTTTTGAATCTGGAGTCCTTAGGCCCTTCGATGTATCTTAGAGCTTTTCTGAACTCACCAAGACCTTACGCAGAATTGCATACTGTATATTAATGTGTATTTTGTGCATAGTTAGCAATTTTTACCTTTTCAAAAGGACTTGTGACACATACACACAGGCTAAAGATTAAAAGCCACTACTCTAGGGCATCTCAAAATCAGAGCTAAAATCACAAGTTTAGAGCTCAGATGATGAAGTCCTTTGGCTATGTTAATATCTTATAATCCAAGGTTTAAAATCAGTACCCCAGGGCCACTGAGACAGCTCAGCAGACTAAGCGCCTGCTTTGGCAAGCACAGGGACCAGGGTTAAGTCCCAGGTCCCGCATGCTGTGCCATCCCCACCCCCAGGGCACACTGAGCCAAGACCAAGTCTGGGCATGGTAATCCCAGGGCTGGGGAGGCTGAAAACTGGAGAATCACTATGAGTCTGAGCTGTGTAGGGAGACCCTGTACTAAATACATAAATGGAAAACATAAAAAATAAAATCAGTACCCCAACAAGCCTTTCCTGGGGGGAAAAAAATCAGAATCTCTTAAAATGCAAGAGTTGAGTTCTCTATTAAACTAAACAAATGCTGTACAAAAGTGTCCCGTTAAGAAGCACCTCCCAAGCCATATTTATTACTTGAAAATAACAATCAAGGAAACACTATATGTAAGTCAGTGGAGTAAAGGAATACAGAGTATTACCCCAAACCCAAACACTCAAAATAACTGACCTTATACTTAAAAATGTTTTGAGAAGCCATGCATGGTGGCACACACCTGTAACCCCAGCACTTGGGAGGCTGAGTTAGGAGGATCATTTGCAAGTTTGAGGTCAGCCTGGGCTACAAAGTGAGCTCAAGGCCAGCCTGAGCTGCATAGCAAGACCAAATCTCCCAAAAGACAAAAACAGACAAACAAAAAATGTTTTGAGATAAATAAGTCTGTTTCATTCTGTAGTCATCTTCCAATATCAGAGTTATTCAGTACTAACAGGGATATTCTTCATATTTGTTAAATGTCTAAGGTATTAAATACATACACTACAGTACTATTTCCAGAGATACACAGCAAAAGAAAAAGTGACAAAAAGATTTGCTTTCACAAAGTTCATATTTTACTGAGGAGACACATACACTTATAAAAGTAAAACATTATAGCTTATCACCTGACAATAATTTTATAAACAGGCTAGGTGTGGTGGTGCACACCTGTAATCCTAGTACTTGGGAGGCTGAGGCAGGAGGATCATAGCAAGTTGGAGACCAGCCTGTGCTACAAAAAGAGCTCAAGGCCAGCCTGAGCTGCATAGTAAGACCCTGTCTCAAAAAAGATAAAGTTGTAAAGAAAAATATAGCAAGGAGGAGCTGGGGAGATAGCTCCATGGCACAAGTACCTGCTTGGCAAGTGCAAGGTCATGAGTTTGAACCCCAGTCCCGCAAAAAAAAAAAAAAAAAAAGTAAGGAAGGGGGATATGAGTCCAAGAGAAAGAAGCCTTTAGAACTGAATGATCAAGGAAAGCTTTTCAAGACATAAAGTTGACAATATGCTTAGCAATACTTTTTTGGCTGAATGATCAAGTGAAGCAATTTAAGTCTAAATAGAAGATATCTCAACCACGGACAGCATGCTCTCTTTTTAGGATCTCCATACAACACAACTGATCCCTAAGAAATCTACAATCTCTGCAATTTAAAAAACCGGATTACTCTTTCACCTCCTGCAAAGGCTGCATCTGCCTCTGCACAACTCTGCTCTTGCTCTCTCCCCTCTATTACGGCATGTTTCTTCTTCTGTGAACTGGAGTGTTACCTGTTCATATTGGGCTTGTAGGCATTTGTGAATGATTTTTGCTTCTTGGGAGAAAAATACTACATGAATTCAATGGCACAATACCCCATAACCAATTCTGATCCTCAGCAGGGATAATTGTGACACCTTGTTAATTTGTAACAAGCACCCCTCTTCCCTGACATTAAAAGGAATAAAAGAAAAGCACAAGTTAAAAAAAAAAAAAGCACAACTTTCCAGTGAACAAAATGTAAAGGCTTTTTATAGTAAAACAAAAAGTATGAGCTATGGGAATGTGTTTAATAATATATAGAAAGTAAATTATGACTAATTTTTACATAATGAAAATTACTATACACAAGCAATACATGAACATTTTATTAGAAAACCAGGGAAATGCTGACCTCTGAATCTGCTACTTAAATACTAACAGTATGAAGGCAGCAATAACCAGGAGTATACTTTTTAAATTACCTCCTGATATCTAAAGAGATTTGAGCATAAACTTAAATTTCTTGTTGTATTTCCAACTAAATTATAGAATTATTATATAGCATACAAATCTGTTTAACAGGTTTTTATAGAGATTCCTGGAAAGGCTTGGCATGGTAACACACCCTTGCAATCCAGCACTTTGGAGGCTGACGTAGGATAACTGCCCTGAGTCTAAGGCAAACCTGCACTATGTATATAGCAAGACCCTGTCTCTAAATGCCAAATAATAAAGTAGTATTTTGATTTACTCGTATCTTTGCACATGAAATGCAAAATGAGGAAAAATATATTTTTAGAAGGTGGCAGAATATTGTACATTTTGGATCAATTTCAGATAATCATACTAATCATTTTCCTTTCCACTTTGGAAATTAACTATACAAAGCCTATGCTGGTGTCCTCCCCTGTGGTATTCTCAGGTGTGCAGAATTTTATTTATTTATTTATTTATTTATTTATTTATTTATTTATTTATTTATTTTGCAGGACTGAGGTTCAAACTCACAACCTTGCACTGGCCAGGCAGGCACTTGTGCCATGGAGCTATCTCCCCAGCTCCAGTGTGTGAAATTTTAGAGCTGGAAAACCATGGCTCTGCAATATAAGGTCCTGCTATGCCATTTACTTCCTAATACTAGTTAATACCTTGGCAGATATTAACATTTAAGGTCTCAGTTTCCTCACTGGCAAAATAGAAAAAGCAAAAGTTCTGAACTTTTTCTTTTAGAAGCCATAATGAGAATTCAATGAGCTGATACATATAAAGTGCACAGCATCAGCTCGGAAGCTATTATATTTCAATCCTTCACTTTCACAGACAAGGAATCTAAAATGTCTAGAAGGGTATAACTCTTTTGTCCCAAATCACAGAGCTACTTGGTGGCAGGGTCACCACTAAAAGTCTGACCCTGGAGTCAAGACTTTTTGCTACAGTCTACAGGATTGTCTCTGATTTAAGCCAAAAACTTTAATTGTAGTTTCAGGCCCTTTACAAATAAAGTAAAAATTCAAAGATGGAATAATTATGTGTTGACTAATAGGTAAAATTAAGAGGCAAGCACAGACATCGCACAAAGGGGAATTTGTCCAGCAGTGGTGTGCACTCTTACTAGCCAAATTCAAAGCTACCCTCCTTCCCTTGCAGGTCTGAAGCCTTAAGGCAGCACATTCTAATCTTGATCAGAACCTTATCCTGGAGTCTAAGAAAATCCAGGACAACCAGCTGAGCAGGAAGAATGTGATGGCTAGAGAAATGGTAACTTCCCTCGTGCTACAATAAGATCCTTTTACTGTTTACTCTACAAAGGATAGATTTTAATTTGTCCCCCTCAATATAGTTATGCAAAAATAAAATGTCACTGTAGTCACTTTTAGAAGGGGCAGCAATATCCCTGAAAATCTGAAACATTAAAATATTGAAAAGAGGTAAACAAGTCAGAAAACTAGAAACTAAATAAACCATAAATTCCAAGACATTTTCTATCTGAAATGATATTTTCAAAAGAATATATTCAAATGAAAATAAAAATAGACATTGTAATTACTATCATGTAGGCCTCTCTATCAGTCACCACCAAGTAATTAGGAGATCTGGAACATTTCCTTGACCTAGTTTTTTACTAGCCGGTAAGAAGATATCAACTGAACATCAGTGAAAAGTTATCCTAAATATGCAAGTTGATTAAAAATCAAAATAAAATTTAAAAAGGTGGAAAGAAATTAAAGATGAGGAAGAGACTAGGATTTTGGCAGATATAAAGGAAAACTAAGAACCAAGACTCTACAAAGACAACAGCAACCTAGCTCAGGGATTTGAAATGCTATGATAATGCAAAGAAACTACTACGAGGCAAAATAAAAACCAGCCTAATTTGGTCAGGATGAAGATGAGACTTCTGGAATAGAAGAGGACTTGAGAAACAGAACTAAATATAGAGGCCCGGCGAGATGGCTCAGTGGTCTAAAGTGCCTGCTTAGGCCAGCTTAGGCAACCACAGGGACTGTGGTTCAATCCCCAGCACCACATGCTGCACCAGCTCCACCCCCCAGGACAGGCTGAGCTGGAGATATATATATATATCTTAGCTTTGCTGGGCCATGATGGCACATGTCTGTAGTCCCAGGCAGGAGAATCAGAGTGAGTTCAGTGAGTTCGAGACTAGCCTAGGCTACAAAAAGTGAGCTCAAGGTCAGCCTTAACTGTATAGTGAGACCCTGTGTCAAAAAGACAAAAAAAAAAAAAAAAAAAAAAAAAAAAAAAAAAAAAAAAAAAAAAAAAAAAAAAAAAAAAAAAAAAAAAAAAAAAAAAAAAAAAAAAAAAAAAAAAAAAAAAAAAAAAAAAAAAAAAATATATATATATATATATATATATATATATATATATAACTTTTGCTTTATTCAGGTACTTTTAAAATAGTACAAATTAAAATTTTTTAAAAAATTAAATTTTTTAACAAACCTTATAAAATGGGTATTACTATGGGCAAAGAAAATCTGAATACAAAGAACAAGAGATGAGATTCAGGACAAAAACTCATAAAAAAAATAATAAAATAAACTCATCACTGCTTTGGCTTGTGATGCTCTTATGCATACACAGACAAAATTGAGAGAAACAAAATTATTTTAGAGGCATTACTATAATCTGTTATTATTAAATAAGTTGGGAACATATATAGGAATTTTTCCTTTTGTCTAAAGGGAGTTAAAATGTTGGGAACATATATAGGAATTTTTCCTATAAAGGGAGTTAAAAATGTCATACAAATGAAAATTCAGTTAATTTTTTTCCTTATGAAATTGTACACACTAAACATAAAATTACCTGATTTTTAGAAATTTTCTGGAAAATCCAGAAGCCACACAAGGTTATTCTTTTTTAAAAAATCACTATGTTAACCCTCCAGTTTTCTAGAACATAGCCACCTCAATATTACAAAGATCCAAATGACTCTATAGAGACACACCAATCCCAACAGATAACTAGAATAACTCATAAGTAGATAGATACCTTAGAATTATCAGAAATCCCCTTGTCAGAACAGAGACTAACTTTAGATTTGGGACAGCAGGGTATATCCAGTCACTAAGAAAGTTGTAGTTCTGCAAAGCACAAACCTAGGAGGCATAAACAGAACTTCAACTAAATGGAAAGCTTGGTTAACCACAGTTGAGTAAACCTGAGTTGCAGCGTAATCTGATAAAGAACAAACAGCATGAATTCTACAAGTGTAAACCATGTGTCCCTAACACACTAGGGTTCTTTGAAGGAGTTAATCAAATAGTGGAGAAATAAAAACTAATGCGTATAATTTAAAAGGTGCTTCTTCGTTTTTTGTTTTTTGTTTTTTTCAAATGAAGTTGCTTGTGTGGGCTTGGGATGTAGCTCAGTGGTAGAATGTATCTATAACATATTCAAAACCCCAGATTCAACCTCCAGTATTGTAAGTAAATAAACAAACGGAGGCTATTATGAAAAATTGGTAATGGCTATGGATTAATAACTAACGGACAAGTAGTCAGGACCAGTAAAAATCTGTTAATGGCAAAGCCTGTGTGATTAGAAAAGATTGAAAACTGCCAAATATGTGGAAGTGTTTTCTGGGAAGCCTGAAGGTACTTGCTGAGAGACAGTGCAACTCCCTCTTCACCAAGTAAAGAAACAGGATTTAAGGTACACCGATATGCACAAAGTTAACAGTTAAAAAGATTAGCCTGATATGCCAAAGTGAGAAAGAAAATAGAATAAAAGAAGACATGATAAAGGCTGATAAAATGGATGACAAAGAGAATGCCAACTGGTGTTTGTTTTTTACCTTTGCCTTTATGAAAACACAAAACTTTATGTAGAGCTCTATAATAGAAGACAACAAATTGAGAATAAGAGGAAATTATTTTATGCAGCATATAATTAACTCACTGAACATGCTGTAACAGGATATAAGGTATAAAATTTAGTATGGCTCTCAAAGACTTTTGAGATACCAAAGTATAGTTTCATAATAAAATTACATATGCTGAAAATTAAAATGAAACACATGTTTCATGCTTCAAGGTATTAATGAGGCAAAGTCAGAAGTTCCTTTTTCAGATGCTATATGCAAAATGACTTACAATTTCAACTTTTAAGTATTCCTAATTCTATCTTAGAGTCCGTAGTAAATGATATTCATTCAAAATTATTTTCAGAGGCGCTCTACTTTCCTATTTTTCTAAATAGCTCAATTTCCATCTTACTCAATTCTCCTTCCTCTTCATTTAGCTTAGCTTCAAAACAGTGGCAAAAAGATATATCGAAGAATTACTAAACGATGTATTTAAAATTTCTATCTGAAAAATAACTACATTGTGTCATTTCTTAAATTTCTTTTTCTAAGAAAAAAATTTAAATTCCTACAATACTTTGGTTATATTCATACCCTATACATATCATAAAATTAAATTCTGAGTTTAGATACTAAGATCATATTTAAGAAGTTTTAAATATGTGCCTAAAAGCTACAACAGCAAGTGTAATTTTATAAAACAAGTTTTAATCAATAAACAATATGATCTAATAAAGACAGCAGAATGCCCATTAAAAAGGTAGAGCCCTCTAAACTCTGTCTTCACCTGGCAGAATGAGTAACTGGCTTAGGACAGCCTGTGGCTTCAGTCACTTCATAAATTCAACACATAAAGATCAGGCTGAGAACGGACAAAATTGAGTTACAGGCAAAACTCCCAGGCTTGAAAGCCTAAGGTACTATGAAACACTCCGTGGAGTCAATAAAAAAGCAGATGTTATCCTAAACTTTGAAAAACTATAAAACTACGTGTAGATAAGACTAAGGAGACCACAAAGCAGGTTTAGATTTTGTGTCCATTTTGTAATTCTCTCCATTTTGGGCTTAGCAATACAGTGCCACACGTGGTATAAAACCAGCCATCGCATACAAGCTTAACTGAATTTTAAAAGTGACACTGTGATCAAATATGCTGCAAGGGCATTCTAGAATTTCAGGGTGCTGCTGACCATGAAACTTAGTGGTCTTAGTACTTACTTCAAGTTTTAACAGGATATAAACTATAATCCCCAAGTAAATTAAATGTAAATGCATATATTTCATTTATCAAAAAATAGTACCCAAAACATATTTCTTGCAAAGAAAGGTCTTAACAAATATATCTTAAGAAAGTTATGCAATACAAGTTAAAAATAAGCAAAAAATAAATAAATAAATAAAAATAAAAATAAGCAAATGATCTTCTAAATGAAGGATTTATGTATTTTTTCTTGAGTATAAAATTTAAAAATGCTTTAGAATGCCAATAAGGCAATATCCTTAAAATATACAACAGAAAGCTAAGTAGCAAAAGCCCTTGTATGCCATTTGATTTGGGACACAGAGAAACCAGAAGAAAAATTAAATAGTTATACTTGCCTGCATTAATTTTCCTTCTGCTGGGGTTATTTCAGCAACACCAGCAAATACACCTTCCAAAGTGAGATTCAGTTTTCCTGTGGGGTCCATTTTCAATGGGATCACTCTGATAATAGCTTTGTGCTCTGCTGATCTTTCAGACTCCACCGCCGCTGCCAATACAAGTCCTGTGCGTCCAAAGCCTGCCTGCAGGGTAGCCATCAGCAGCCAGGGCCAGAGGGCAGCCAGCTGCAGCTGGTGGCCACCACTCATGCTACCAGCTGCAGCAAAGCACTTGGGCCATACATACTGCTTCCACTAGCTAACACCAAATGCAGGTCTCAGATCCAGACAAATGGAGGAACAGAGAATTCATGCTTCAGCTTCAGAAAGCCAAGTCATAATTCTGGTCCTTCTTTTCTCTAAAGCTTATTCCCAAGAACAGGTGGCATTCCCGATTGGGCAGAGAAGAGGATGTACTTAGCCCACTTCTGCTGCGGGTATGTCCTTTTCTCCCATCTTCTCTCTGACTAGCAGTAACACCACTTCTCTTCAGAATTTCCAGCTTCACTAGAGATTGAATGTCACATCATGAATTCTTCTTATGTCAAATCACTTGGCGTTGGTTCCATATGCATCACGTTGCCGAAGAACTAAACCCAGTATTGATGACCAAAACAAGGCAAAGTAAACAGCTAAGGCCATGCATCAAAGATGAGAATGAATAAGTTCAGCTCAGAAAATGAAGACACGGACCTTTTAAGCCACAAAATTGGTCAATTGTAAATGATTAAAAACCACAACAATTTTTTTAATAGAAGAGAAGCAATAATTAAAAAAGAATCATACCACACCTTGAGGGATGCTACTGCAGTTATCAGAAAGGTTTCCAGATTAAATTGTGTTTCAGAGTCTTCCCAAACTCTATGTCTATTACATTTATATACTTTTCATGAACTAGGACACACTATAATTTTATGTGCTTTGCCATAATTTGCCTATAAATTTGGTACTACTATCTTCATATATTACAAAATAATCTTGCATATCACTTTAAAATAGAATATTTGAAAAGATTAGTTTTCCAATTATTTCTCATAGCTAAAATTCATATTTCGACTACCATTTAGCTTTCTCTCTTAGGGATTCCAGATTTTATTCTTTAGCTTGAGAATATCAAGTGCTTGATTTTCCATGAGATGCTTTTGGAAACTAATATCCAAATATAAACTGTAGTTTTTGAGTTTCATTAGAAAAATAAAGAATTATTCCCAACATGTTTTCAAATTCCTTGAAGGGGTACAGAATAAAAGATATGGGGGATTGGGGACATGATTCGTCACAGGCTCTAAGTAGAACCCCCTAAAAAAGTATAATTAAGCCTGAGTGGAGTAGTTCTGTGCTATTTCTAGGGACATATAAGAATGTTGGGTCTTCACATAAACACAGAATAAGACTTTAAAATAAGTATCCTCAAATGAATATAAATGCACTTCACCTACAAAGCCCAATGCGTTTGGAAGTCAACTTTAGAGGATCTTATAAAGTCTTTAGAATAAGTTCCAAAAAGGCAAGCAACTGAACACAAACCTGTTATATCCTTTTCTTTTGCTAAAGTAGAAGGGGTGGGGGGAAGAATTCCAAAAGAAATCTGCAAACCTGTTGCGCTGTCGGGCCCACTGGAATCCACGGGGATGAAACACATTAAGTCATGCTTTTATAGATCCTGCTCAAAAAGGTTTAGAACTGCTTAACCAAGTGCAGCTCATTCTTCCACCTTCAGACGCTGCAACCAAACCAAGTGTCCCACACTACAGGTAAATGCCGAGAAATTCCACAGCCTGAAAAAATAATCCACGCAGGTCAAGAAAACTTATTCCAGGATGAGAGCTACTGTCCCCAAGGACTCTCTCAAAACATTTACAGAAGATCCAAAATCATTTCTGAAATCTTTCTAACAAAAATTCTTTTTCTCTTCGAACAGCATAGTAAAGTGGTCAAATCTTGAAAGTGAAAAGAAGCAATGTAGCAATACATCAGCAACAATTCACTACCACAAACAGAAAATCCCACTGGGAGAAGGCAGTATCTCTGAATCATGGATGGACTCGGAAAGTTCGAAAGGATTCGAGTGCTTCTCTTCCAGAAAGACAATTCTGGATCAGCTCCTAGAGAAGGAAGCCTGTGGTTTGTAATTGGCGTTCTAGCTCTAACTCCCTCCCCTGGGACTGCAATCACGCTCTCTACCTGCTGACAAAGTGAGGGTGGAGCAGCAGGAGGCAACCACCCCGCCCCTCCTCCTCCTGGAGCGAGAGCGCACACCACTCTCTTAACCAGACCCTCTCCTCCCTCAGCTCCTGCACTCCCTCTAGTGAGCTATAGCCCAACTGCATCCAGTTCAGGCCTCAATACCTTTTTCCCAGTCAGCAAGCTACCACAGGTTAATCAGGGCCACTCAGACATACTCAAGCAGATTCTGCACCCAACAGAGCAGAGATGGTGGCATGAGGAAACAAACAGGAAAAAAAAAAAAAGAAAGAAATCTGAAAGATAAAAGAATGGACACGGGTTTTGCAAATATAAGTTCAAAGGACTTTCTGCTCTTTCCGGGTTTTTGTCTCTATAAATGGCACAAAGCCAGTCTAAAGTGAACCTATCCTGCAGCCCTTGCTGATTTATTGCTGCCTCTAACTGCTACCTTGAGAAGGACTCTGACAAATTTATACATAGCTTACTAACTTAAATTTAGTACCTCTGTTCAAACTGTTACTGTATGGAACTTGTAAATCAGGGTGATGTCAGAGATCTGGAGTTACTTTCTTCTCACATCTTTGGGAGGTGAAATAATACTACAGATCAGACCTAAGCCCTTGATGTAAAACTGCAAAGGGTAAAATGAGAAGAATGTAAGCAGCAAAAATGAAAATTAATTTCCACTTATTACCATATTCATAAACTATAACCCTTATAACAAACAACTTGCCATTAGAAATAATGCAGAAGTTTCTAATATGTTTCCAATATTTGGACTGTCAAATTTACATAGTTGTTTGTGGTCAGGTATTTCTCAAATGCTACCAAAATCTTTCACCATTATATCAGTGAAAAACAACGTGAAGTTTTCTGATCTGTATATACTTAAAAATGGATAAAAGGCTAAAGGTATGGCTCAGTGGTACAGCCTTGTCTGGCACACTTGGGACTGTGTACTCAAGCCACAGTATCTTTTTTTTTTTTTTCTTGCAGGACCAGGGCTCAAACTCACAACTTAGCACTTGCCAGGCAGGCACTTGTGCCATGGAGCTATCTCCCAGCCCCTATGAAGCCACAGTATCAAAGAAAAAGCTTACAATAAATTTTATGTTGTTTTTACTTCATGTGCAAGTAAACTTTTGCATGATAATCTGTAAATAAATTGTATTGTAAGTTTTTGTAAAGATTAAATGAGTGCCTCTGAAAGCAAAAAGTAAAAGTGGTCTATTTACCTTGAACATTTTTACTGTATGGAAAGCTTATGTTTCAGAGTTCCAGATCTAACAACTAACCTACAGCAGAGACAAAGTCTAAAGTAAATTCTTGGCCAAGTGTGGTGGTGCATGCCTGTAATCCCAGCACTTGGGGGGCAGGAAGATCTTTACAAGTTCGAGACAAGCCTGGGCTACAAAGCAAGCTCAAAGCCAGCTTGAACTGTCCAAAAAAAAAAAAAAAAAAAAAAAAAAAAATT
>PVJA010030498.1:0-25748 GCA_004027025.1 Myocastor coypus | reverse complement strand
CACCGCAGGTCGTACCTCTTCCTCCAGAGCCAATGCCGAGGCCACCGGGACTGGTCCTGATGTCCTTGCTGGGCTCTTCCTCAGGCTTCAGGTTGCTCAGGGTGCTGAGGTGAGGGCGCGTCCCAGGGAGCGCCGCGCCCTCCCCACCCGCGCCCTCCCCACCGCAGGTCGTACCTCTTCCCCCAGAGCCAATGCCGAGGCCACCGGGACTGGTCCTGATGTCCTTGCTGGGCTCTTCCTCAGGCTTCAGGTTGCTCAGGGTGCTGAGGTGAGGGCGTGTCCCAGGGAGTGCGCCAAGGAGTTCAGCACCGCCCGCGGCTTAGGCAGCAGAGCCAGGAACCAATGGCGGCGGAGGTCTGGGGCGGGGCTAAGACGTGATTGGGTGGAGCGGACCGGGCCTGAGAAGAACCCGAGGCTGGGCAGGGCCACGGGGCCCGAGCCCAGCGCCTCAGAGCCTCTCGCTCCAGCACGCGCCCCTGCTTCCAGGCCCGCCCCCCCACACCGCCCCTGTAACAGAAACTTTCTGCGGACACCTTGAGACACACTAGAGCAATTATCAGAGCCTTGGCCACAGGACTTTTGCAGAAGTTACGAAACAGCAACCAACAGGCCTCAGCCGGCCATGTGGGCCCCCACATTCAACCTTGGGCAGGCGTTCCGTTCCTTCTGTCCTTTCTTTGGGTCCCTGCCACTGGATCGTCCGAACTATATTGTACAGACATTGATTTTACTTTTACAATATTTAAAAAGCAAATCAAAACACTTTTGCAGCTCTTTGGATGCTGAAAAATGAGAGAATCACTATTAGTCTGATCTACATAGTGAGACCCTATACACCCGATAGACCAGGTAGACCCTGTCCTAAATATAGAAAACAAACCAATAAATAAATAAATAAATAAATAAATAAATAAATAAACCACGATTTATAGATTAGCATTGGTTGCCTCTCTGGCATCTTCTCATGCAATTTTTGTGCTATCTCCTGATAGCAGGAGATACCAAGACCAGGCATGCTTTACCTGCTGTTTGGAAACTGTGACTTAGGAATCAGAGAAGAGACCTCGGAAGTAGGAAACCACTTGAGTGGTTAGGCAGCACCCAAATGTTGATTTTCCAGAAGATTTGGCCTTAATGGCCAGTGAAAGACCCAATGGGATGAAAAAATAAAATCCAAAACTCAGGTTCCTAGGTAGAGAACTCTGACAGGTGGAAGCGTTCAGAACTTTTTACACTGATTTAGAATCTGGTGCTGTTTTATGAAATGCACACCATTTGACTGGAAAATGTCAGCTGATGAATCAGAAGATATCTACATGTCAAGCCTATATGACCAACAGTGGAACCACATCCATGTGGAACGAGATACTGAATGTTGTTCTGGAAAAAATACTACCTGCAATGAAACTTAAGGAGGTAAGAGTGACACAGTAAACAGGATGTCGGTGGACGGCCTCCAAATTATACAGGTGGAAAAATGAAACTCCAGACCTGACAAGTACCTGGCATGAGTTCATGTTCTCTAAATGCAAAGAATGAATTTTAGGATCAAATGGAAGTTATGAGCAGAATATATATACGGAGGGAAGAAAGCCTCTGTCCCAGAGAGGACCAGCAGGGAGCCCTGAGAGGGCGTTCCCCAGGAAGCTGTCCCTTCCATGGACTTCTAGAGAGCAAAATCAGGTGGTAAATTGGGTCTAAGGGAGTGGAGAACATGGTAACTCACGTAGGTGGGCATGAGGTGGGCATGAAGTGGGACAAATGCGTGGTCAGCCAATGAGATTCTGAGCACCATTGCTCAGGTCAAATTGATTGAATCAGAATCCAATGGGGAAGTGTCAACCAACAAGCAGGCATGAATACAGGACAGGGTCTCTTCCTGTTGGGAGTTGGATTAGTGACTGGTTTAGACTCTTTTAAGGTAATTGCTACCTATTTAGAATATCAATCCCTGTGCCCATGCTTAGGGAATTGTGGGGCTGCATGTGTTTACTCTTGTCTTGAGATCTGAGGCTCAGCACAGGAGTGTCTGTCTATAGCTGTGCAGTCAGCTTGTCTTCCACGTCATCCCAGAGGGCCTAACCCCATCTGACTGCCTATAATACTTCCATGTAATTTAACTACCTACAACATTCCCCCTCTGAGGAAGTAACCTGAACTGCCATGAGGGAACCATGGGTGATGACTGCTCTGGCTGCTTCAGGCTGAAAGAGTTCTTAGCTGTGAACCGGCACTCAGAGATACTCTCCAGAGGTCCTATCTAAAAGCCTGTAATAGCCACTAAGCATTTTTATCTTGGGTAGGTGGAACAGCTTTAAATCTAGAGAAGACAGAGCAAAAGAAACTATGAAACATACATGGGCCAAATAATAACATCAGTAGGCTAATTATGAATACAGTCAATTGTCCCAAAGGCTGACACTAACAACAGTTCTATAAAGTACTGCCTATGGTCCCAAACTTAATCCTGAGGGGATTTGACCCTGGAAGATACAAAAAAAATGAATGTTTTGTTATACAGGTCTTGCTTCAACTTGCTCTTAACCACCCAGCAGGAAAAAAAAATGCTTAATTACAATGCATGAAACAGAACTAGATTGGTGAGACGATCTTTAGGAGGCTTAGATTCAATAGCCTCCAACATCACAAGCTTCACTGGTGGCCCACTGCAATTGCAGAACATTTGACTGTATATGTATCTGCTTCCTCTTAGTCCAAAGAGAAGTATATTCTTTTCCTTTTTTTTTTCTAAGCAACATCAATAGGGAGGTGGGTCATGCCCACACTGTACTCTGTAGAATGATTGTGAGGACAATATGCAATATGTCAACTTTCAAATAAAAGAAAGGGGAAAAGAAAAAATAATAATAATGTTGATTTAGAAGGGTTAATGTTTAATTGTTTGATCAAGCTTATATACCTATATGTGTTAATCTAAACTGATCTGATGATGAAAATATGTAATATAACTCGTGTTAAATTTAAACAATAAAAAGGAGAAAAAAAAGATAATAGCACAAAAAAAATGAATACAGTCAAAATGATTTTCACCAAGTATACAGTTAATGACTTCCCATAAAAATGAAAAAGATAGGGTACAGGAATCCTCAGCATCTCATATACCATTGATTTGATATGTTTTGAACAACTATTGAGACATTAGCAGAAGGCTCTGAAGGTGATAACCTTTTTTTAAGTTTGCAATTATAAAGACTAGTCAGAATGTTTTGTAGGTCTATTTGCAGAGATCTCTTAAATATGGGGTTTAATCCCTTTTTAAAAAAAATCTTCCATGGCTATTGCGTATTATCTCAAATAAACTGGGCAATGTTATTACTGGGACACATGAATTGTCAAACCTATAGAAAACACGGAGTACATTCTGGTTTGCAAGTAGGGTCACCAGCTGGGTAACTACTGACACATCTGCATGAGCATCTCTTAAAAGTCTAACAGGCTTTCTCCTTATATTGGTATTCAACATGGGTTCCCTCATGCTGGCAGTGGAAGATCAATGACCTCATCAATCTAAATCTTCCTCTGACTCCATCATAAACACTTTCCTTTTCTCTCTCTAGCAGCTTTGTACATTTTTACTTGAAATGTCCCTTCTCTCTGTCTGGATTCAGGGAAGCATAACTTTTTCCCTGTTTCCTTACTGGCCTTCTTCCTGTACGCTGCTAGTATCACCATTCTCATTTTCTATTTATAATTCCATTCTCTATCCTTTCAGCACCTCAACTGAGACCAATTCATTTCTGCTAACTCTTAACTTCTACAGCTTGTGTCAGATATGTGGAGCCCACTGACTCGGTGAAAATGGGTTGAAGGGGACCAAACTTTGTAATCGATACTGGGCTCCGGGAGGTCTGGTTCCGTTGGACCCCAGCATAGTCAGTTTTCAGGGGGCCTCTCACCTGGGAATCATGCGGGTGTCCAGTTTTGTGGGCAGGTGGTGGGCCCAGTACTCAATAGGGGATGGGGAATGCTTTCTCTTAGGGCAGAGAGGGTTCTGGGAGCCCTGTCGGGGTGTGGACTCAGCATCTGGTAGTTTTCAGGGATGCTTTGCCTCCCTAGGGCGGGGGATCCTCGGACCAGGGTGGGTTTGGGGTTGTCTGAGTTCGGTGCTCCCTCAGTAGCCCCAGCTCCATGCATGCCAGCATCCACACCCACACGGCCACTAATCTAACCTAGCAACTCCTGGGGACCCTCAGCCATTCCAGAAGAAAAGGCAGGAAGTTGTGCATGCACCAAGGGGTGGAGACAGAATCGTGGGTGCCCAGGGTGAGTGTCCAGCTGCGCCATCTATGCCAGATTGCAAGGCAGTGCGTTCCGTGGGGAGGAGAACCTGCTTCCACTCGGCATCCTGGCCACCCTTGGGGCACGGTCAGGCCAGTGAGGAGTCCTGTACATCCTCCGTCCCCACGCCTCAGGTCAGCGCCAGGGCTCAGAAACCCCTAGAGGCTGCAGGCTCGCTGCATCAGCACCCAGTACAGTGCAGCACAAGCAGGGCGCTGAGACGCAGGAGAGGTGTCCCTGCCACCTGCAGCCTTCCAGACCAGGACGACCCCGTAGAAGATGCTCCAGAAGTCAGAAGAACAACTAGGGCGACCATGTGGGGAGGAAACAAAGACTAGCATCTCCCTGCGTGTCACCTGCCACTTGTCACGGCATCTGGGATCCCACCTGAAGCCTTCAGGACTAGGAAGGAAGCGCTGCTGAAGGACAGGAAAAGGTCTGCATAGCAGAAACAAGAGATCGTGTCGGGGTGGAGAAGAGGCCCCTTGAGACCTGCCTGCGCAGTAGCAGAGCTCTGACACCCAGCGGGATCTGAGGGAGGGTGAGTGTGGGTGTGGGCTGTGCTGAGGGAGGGCAAGTGTGGGGTGTGCTGACAGCCCAGGAGGAGGGCACAACCTCTCACAGAGGCATCCTGAGGGGTCGATGAGGATCCTCAGCCCTGTGAGGGACCTTAAGTCCCCACCCCACCCCATTCTGGGCTGTCCCAGAGCGCCATTTTCTCTTTTCCATGAAGCTAAGACTTTTCCAAACAAGTTAATTTAAAATTTTAAAGACCTGGAATTAACAAATAAAAGTTCATGGTATGATTTCTAGAATTACTATGAAAAGAACAGAAACCAAATATATCACTCCTCACCAAAAGAGAAAATTAAAAGCTGAATGTGGTAGAACATGCCAGCAACCCCAGATCTTGGGATGAGGCAGGAGAATCACTATAGTGTCCAGGCCAATCCGGGCTACACGGCAAGACCTTGATGAAAAGAAGAGAAAAAACAAAAGCAATTTGAATTACTTCTGAGCAAATAAGGAAGAGCTTTGAGGCCTAATTAAAGCAAGACAGAAGGTAAAGAATAAGGTAGTCGAAATAAGCATGAATATACTAACATGTTCTCTTTATACTCTGCATCCTTCTAAAATATTATCAAATGATATAATATTCAACAGTACAAATTAAGAAAAGAGATGTTTGTTTTGGTTCATGTTTCCGTTCATGGTTAGCTAGTTCCAGCACAGGACGGTATGGTGGCAGGGCCTATTGGTATGATAGGAGAGGTGCTCACTTCATAGTTCCAGGAAGCATATGGAAAAGAGTTGGAGTCAAAGAGCAATATACACCCTTCTGGGTCACATTCCCAGTGTCCTACTTGCTCCAACCAGGCTGCACATCCGAGTACCAAGTCATGTAGGAATCCTCTAATGCAATCACCTTCGATGCCCTTCAGCTAGGTGCAAGAGGCTTTTGAGGGACATCCAGATATAATTCATAACCCATAGTTACCATAAAAGGATGCAATTCCTGATAAGTGATCTATAATGCTTACAAGAAATTGATAAACTACTTGAAGATAAAACCCTACAATTTTTTTTCTTTTTCAAAGAGAAAAAAAAAATTGCAATAAAAGAGTTTCAAAGCATGTTAGGAGAGTTAAAATAATTAATATATTGTGGGTCTGCACAAAGGCAGCTCTTATGTCTGGGGCTCCCTAAAGTGAGGACTTTTCTTCGCATGCCTGAGGCTACTCACAGTGGCTCCGCAGCTGTCATCATGCCAGAGACTGAATATGTTGAATTACATATGGGTATTACTTAGATTACCATGAGAAAGAGAAAGAAGGAAAGTCGAGAGGCTCATGAACGTTCAAAGAAGGAAAAAAAAAATTAGACTGAAGGCTAAGCTCTACCACAAACAGAGCCATGTAGAGAAAATATAAATGAAGAAGACTATCAAAATGCATGAAAAGAGAAATGGCGAACAAAAGACCAATGAAAACACTCCACGAGGAGCAATACCTGCCTACCTGCTGGATAGACAGGGACAGTCTCATACAAAAATATTCTCCAACATGATTAAAGAAAAACAAAAAGAAAAGATGGTAAAATGGGAGGTTCCTCTGCTCAAAGTTCATGCCCAAGGAGAAACAAAAGCATTAAAAGTTATTCAAACTGGAAAGAGAAAAAAGAAGGCATGGAAGAGGATGGTTACTGAAGTCTGCTTTGCTGGAAATGGCTTTACAAGAAAAGCACCTAAATAGGAAAGCCTCACTAGGCCGTGGGCTTACATTTTAAGAAGGCCTGTGTAACACAGCCTGAACTGAAACTCATCTTTTGTCTGTCAGTATTTGGTGTGAAAAAGAATCCTTCATGGGGTTATTACCAAAGGAACAGTGATTGAGGCGAACACGACCGAGTTGGGCCTTGTGACGCAGGAGGCAAGGTTATTTGGGGTAGATACGCCCAGGTAACCAGCAATCCTGAAAGCGATGGATGCATCAGTGCAGTCTTACTAGTTTGACAGATGTTTCATCCAGTGACTTCTTACACTTATTGAAGACTACAGACCAATCAGGAAAACCACAACCTGAGTACTGCTGAGCGACTCTCATGACTACACTTATCAAGAAACTATGTATTGGCCGGGCTTGGTGGCTCACGCCTGTAATCCCAGCACTTGGGAGGCTGAGGCAGGAGGATCGTTGTGAGTTCGAGACCAGCCTGGGCTACAAAAGTGAGCTCAAGGCCAGCCTGAACTGCACAGTGAGACCCTGTCTCAAAAAAAAAAAAAAAAAAAGAAACTATGTATTAAATTGTAAAAACATTAAAATGGCCCAGGGCCTGGGGAGATAGCTCCGTGGCAAAAGTGCCTGCCTGGCAAGTGCAAGGTTGTGAGTTCAAACTCCAGTCCCTCAAAAAAAAAAAAAAGAATATAAAATGGCCCAGTTTTACAAATGAGTCTTTTATTAGGGGTCTGCTAAGGGCTTGCATGTTAGTGAGACTGAACCATTTGAAAAAGTAAACATCAATCTTTGCATTAAAGCGTGGGTACTCAGCAACACAGATTCCTCATTCCTAAAAAGCCACCAGTATTTGTACGTGTGTGTGTGTGTGTGTGTGTGTGTGTGCGCATCTGTGTGTGTGCATCTGCGTCTGCGTCTGCGTCTGTGTCTGCGTCTGTGTCTGCCTTAGGGAAGGGTCTGCAGGGTGTTCAGGGTCTCACTACTAGATCGGACTTGTAGTGATCCGCCTATTTACAGCCTCCCAAGAGCTGGGATTACAGGCACACGCCACCATGCTCAGTCTCAATTGCCATCTCAGTGTCCCCAGGTGATGGGGCCAGCATAGCAGGCTGGAAAGCCACCAGTATTTAAAGCCAGTGAAAAGTTAATTTAGGGGTCTAGGGATAGGAAATCTGCTGAAGAATACTCTATCTCGTCATTTATCATCAGTCCTACAAAAATTAATGTTTAAGTTTATTCTCTCTTTCCCCCCCCCCACCCCGGAACCAGGGATCAAACACTCAGGACCTTGCACTTGCCAAGCAGGGACTTGTGCTCCTGAACTATCTCCCCGGAACTAAGTTTATTCTCAATATAGGCTTATAATTCTTCAAGAATGGCATTAGAAGTTTATTTAGGTAATTGTAATTTAGTTGCACTGGTGCCCTGAAAAGAAACTCTATTTGCAGTATTTAGAAGATTGTATGTGAGGTGTGCATCTCATGTTTTGTGACCTGAATTAAATAACCATGTCTTGGAAAAATATATTGTGTATTATTGTCTTCATAGCAGTTATTCAGAATATAATATAGAGACATAATATCTTGCCCAAACATTATTAGCAAAAACCTTGCTTTCAATGAACTGAGAGAGACCAGCTATGCAGCTATCTAACTGTCTCGTGTACAAGGATGTATTTTCTTGCTTTCCTTTCCCCTTTCTGCCATCACAGTTTATCTTTTCTTTTGAATTCAATTCACAGAATCTATTGTACATTGGGGATTTTATTTACTCATTCAGAATCTCACACTAGGATAACAATACAATGTTTACAGATGTGTGTCTGATATATTTCACTCATGAGTATGGTCTCAAATTACATTCATTTACCTATAAAAGTCTCTAGTTTATCCTTCTTCATGGCTCCATTATATTTCTAAAACCCACACCACTTTTATCCATTCCTCAGTTGATGGGCATTTGGGTTACTCCCAAGATTAGCTATGACAAATTGTGCTGCTATATACAGATGCTATATATTGCTGTGGTGTGATGTTTTTAATTCTTCTGGAAAAATACACAAGAGAGGAGTACTGGTTCAAATGAGACCTCTAGTCCTTTTTTATTTTTATTTTTATTTTTTTATTTTGAGGGATCTTGTTTATACAGTGGTTACACCAGTCTACACTCCCATAAACAGTGGAGAGGGCTTCTTTTTTCCCCACAGCCCTGGTAGCATTTGTTATTGGTAGATTTCTTGATGATAGCCATTCTTTCTGGGGTGAGATAAAAATCTTAGAATTGTTTTACTTTGCATCTCTTGAATGACCAATGGTATTGAACATTCTTTCACGTATATATTTGCTATTTGTATTTCTTCATCTGAGAAGTGTGTATTTATCTTACAAGGGCAAGCAGAAACACTGAAAGGGTCAGCTGGTATTTGGAGGCAGATTTACTTACATCAATGGAAACTGGTTGGAATCATTCCCCGAATTGTCAGGACCCAATCTCTGGTGGCCTAGCGCTTTTATATCATGCACAAGCAGGACATACAAAGGCAGTACAAGGTTTTAAAAAGAACAATTTCACCTATACGATTTTTCTTTTTAATTTCCTACTCCTATTGTTAATCAGAAAAATCTTTCTCAATGCTGAGAATTTTTTTGCTATCTAAAGCTACATAAGAAGTGGTTGCTCTTATGTAATCCAATTAATCAGACATAGCCCTAAGAGGAGGATTAATATTTTCTCCTAGGACATTCTTAGGTCCAGCCAGGTATACCAGCAGGCTGTGGGTGACAGAAGATTCAGTCAACACATAAGGAAGCCAGACATGGTGACACTGGCAGCTCAGAGATCCTGAACTGCCTTTATAGGCAGGAGAGTATATTTTAGCAGTTTGACCGTCTATACTGTTTACTCAGGAGACTATGTTGGAGCCCAGTCCTGTCATCAGAGCTTCCTTGAAAATAACAGGAGAGTTTTTAACCCCATCACGGCAATTGGGTCCAAGTGAACTGGCCTTTTGACTCAAGATTTTCGCAGTTGAAGAGGCTCGTGAGAACACTCGCAAGCAAAGAAAGGTGTCTTTTCTAAACTGTTGACAGCATGGAGATCTTGCCCAAGATGCTGGATGTCTGTCCTTACCCCAGCATCTGATGGCAATGGTGGTCACAGAAAGGTGACATGGTTGATGGCCAGGCCCAGAGGCAAGTCTTTAGCTTGTACTTCCGAGAGGGGAGTTCTAAGAACTTTGGGACTATGGTTCTCCATCTCAGGCTGGTGTAGGCACCTTCCTCTCAGGGAACAGCCAAAGTTGAATGTGCATTGTTAAATGAGAGAGGGGCTGACGGGCGGGCTTGGCAGGCAGGCGCTCTCCTCGCAGTTTGTGAGTTCACGCCTGGCAGAAGAGGTGAGAAGCAGGAGTCCCAGTTGCCCCAGTGAGGGTAACTGTTTTTTTTAAGGAAAGGGTCTAAAGGGTGTTCAAGGTCTCACTACTAGATCACACTCATAGTGATCCGCCTCTTTACAGCCTCCCAAGAGCTGGGATTACAGGCAACTGCCACCACACCCAGTCTCAACTGCCATCTCAGTGCCCCCACCCCCGGAGCCAGGGCCTGCATGGCATAGTTTCATTTTTAACTGTGTAAAAGACCCTTTTCCTGCAGCCAGGGACTGTGGGTCTTAACTAAGTAGTTACCACCCTATCTCCCTATGGTGTATGTGCACCCTTGAATGATGGGGCAGCAGACAAAGGGTGGGTGCCCCGCAAGGAGAAGCCATTTAGATGCCCACCTAGCTGCACCCCTCATAGGGACTTAGGTGAGACTTGGCTAAGGAGGCTGCAGGGCCTCCACTATGCCGTATATCAGTTGCCGTGGAACTTCGGGTGAGGGCCCAGTCATCACAGCAGCCGGCGCTTCTCAGTCGTGGTGCACAGGAGCAGCCTATTGATGACACTGTCCATTTCACTCACTTACACTTTCATTCAGCAGGGACTCAGAGGTAAAGCATTGCATCTCCCCTTCCCCCAAGAGTGGCCTTAAGAGTTGATCAAGCTCTTCTGCTCAAACTGAGCAGATCTGACAGACTGATGAGCTGGACTGCCCCCCAGGGGTCTTACCAGAATTAGGAAAGCAGGCAGGCAGATGGACTGCACCTCCCTCCCTCTGGGGTCCAACGTGAGCCACTTGACTGGGAAGCCAGGAATCCTCCTCCAGATCTTCAAGGGGACTTGAGAAATCTAGAATGTGTGCCTTCCTGCCAGGACCTGAAGTGGTCTTGGCTCCATCCATGAGGGCCATGACTGGTGATCAAAGAGGTCAGCACAGTTAGTCTTCCCAGCAAATGCACCTGATTCAACAGCAAGTAGAAATACCAAAAAGACACTCAGGTTTTAGAGGCAGATTTATTTATGTGGACAGGCACTGATCAGGATCATTTCCAGAATATCAGGCCCCAGTCTCTGGTAATCCAAGGCTTTTCTATGATGCACAAGCAGGAGGCGCAAAGGCGGGACAGAATAGCGGCAGATTTTTGAATTAGCTAGCAGGTTGAGATCATCAGTTACCAGGATAGATTAATGATCATCAGTTCAGGAAGCTTCGTACAATGGAAAAACCAGGCATCTTGTAGGTTCAATTATGCTATCGTAGTCCCAGGGATAAGGAAGATAATTACAAAGCCACAAAGTAATTACACAGCCAGGCAGTTTCAAAAGAGTAAAGTTTTTTAAACAATTTCTCTTGTATAGTTTTACTATACAATATGGTGAGATCCCATTTGTTGACACTTTGTAATATTTCCCTTGAAGATTGGGCTTTTATTCATGATGTCTCTACCTACACCTGTGTCTTTAAGATTTCTACCTGTTTTCTCCTTTAGCAAATTTAGGGGGCTGGAAAGATGACTCAGTAGAATAAGCGCTTGCATGGCAAGCACACAGTCCTGAGTTTCCCGGTACTGCGCACACACACACACACACACACACACACACACACACACACAAAAGAAAATTTATGATACTATTACTCTATAACATAGGCACTTGGGCTTATCATCAATGACTTTCTGAGTACCAAATTTAGTGTTTCTATGTTAATATTGAGATCTTTCTTAGATCCATTTTGACTTTAATCTGGTGCGTGGTGACAGGCATGGGTCTAGTTTTAGTCTTCAGCCTGTGCAGAGCCAGCTTTTCTGGCACCAGTTATGAAAGAAGCTATCTATTTCTTCCAGTGAGCATGTTTGCCCCTTTGTCAAAGATAAGTGGAGGAGTGTGTTTCTAGTTGTGTTTGTGTCTCCTATTCCACGGACCCTCAGGCCTGTCTTATTTGCTAATACCATGTTGATTTTATCACCATAGCTTTGTAGTAGAATGTCAGGTCTGGGACTCTGATGCCCCCTGACTTCTTTGCTTGTCAAGAATTGCTATTGCTGTTCTAGGTGTCTTTTTTTTTTTTAGATGTTCAGTGTTTATTGAACATGGTACAAAATGAGGTTTAGTCGAAAAGACCAAAGCCCATGTGGTCCTCAGATTCCTCGGATTCCTCTTTCTTTGTTTCCACCTTCTCTCCTCAGCTGGGGCGGCAGCGGTGGAGGGGCAGGGCCACCTGCAGGTGCAGCACCTGCTGCAGGAGCTAGGCCTCCAGCCCCTACGTTGCAGATGAGGCTCCCAATGTTGACATTGGCCAGGGCCTTTGCAAACAAGCCAGGCCAAAAAGGTTCCACATTGACGCCTGCCGCCTTAATGAGGGCATTGATCTTATCCTCCATCACAGTCACCTCGTCGTCATGCAGGATGAGGGCAGAATAGATACAGGCGAGCTCGGAGATGGAGGCCATGATGCGGGCTGCTGGGTGCGGGGCTAGTCGCGGGAAGAAGTGAGGGCCTCACCCCACCTCAGCCTTAGCTCCCTCGGAAGAACCGAGCACCTTGACGGCAGCTAAGGAAAGGCTCTAGATGTCTTCTGGTTCCAAATGAACTTTGAGAGTTTTCTCTAGGTTTAGGATTAGGATTAGGTTACATGAATTTTGGAAATGTTTTCTGTATTCTGCAAGGCATGCTAACATTATTTTATTTGGGATTCCATTAAATCTGTACAGCATTTTCGGGAGTAGGGCCACTTTTACTACATTAGGTCTTCCTATCCAAATGCAACAAATACCTTCCCACTTTCTGCTATACTCTTTAATTTCTTTGTTAGGATACTGTAATTTCAAAGTACGGATCTTTTACATCCTTTGTTAGATCGATTCCTAAGCATTTCATTTACTTGGATGTTATTTGGAAGCGTGTGTTTTCCCTAAATTTTCTGAGTTTGTTACTTGTCTAAAAGAATGCTACTGATTTTTGAGTGTTGACTTTATCCCATTACACTGATGAATTTAGATATTAAATCTGCAAGTGTTTTGGTGGAATTTAATTTTTTCTTTTATACTTACACTCATACATATAATCCCATCACTGTCTCCAACCCTAACCCTACACAAAGCCTAATGCTGAAAGAAACATTAACCCTAAACTGAACCTAATTTTAATCTTGTGAGCCACTAACTATAACAGTAAAGTAAAGCTAAGCCTAGCCACTAACCCTAACCTTAACTGGAGCATTGCCCTCTAATACTAATCCTCATAACCCCTAACACTCAACATAACCCTACCCAAACCCTAGCCCCAATTCCTAAAACCTAACCCTATCCTTAAATTAACCCTAACCTGAACCTAACCCTGTAACGGTAATCCTGGCTGTATTCCTGACCCTAACCCCAACTCTCTCTATCACAACCTCCCATCATTTTGGTTCAACCCTGAAAGCACCCAAGCATGATCCGAGCACTTTAAAATCACTAGCCCAAGTAAACATCTCCTTCTATGTTGTTACGATCGCATATTTTCCCCAATGACAAGAAATTGTTCTGTATACTTATCCTCTTATCCTAAATCCAAACGCTAAACTCAACCACAAATTGCAAGCCCTATTCACCCCAACGACAACCTGGATCCTAGTTTCTAACACCTAGTCGCTCACCTTCGCCAGTTATATAATCTTACATTCTAATGCTAAACCTCAACTAAGTCTCAACCCAACACCTGGTTTTTTCCCATCGCCTTTGTCCTCACCCTTAACCTAATTCTAATTGAACTTTAAAGATGTGACATCCCTTCCTTGTACTAAAAACTCCAAAACTTGGAATTCTTCTAACGAAGCACCTAGCTTTCAAACTGTCTTCTATCCGCTCTCTTGGAGGGAGATATTGAAGGGAGGAAGACACTCTTTTGCTGTTTTCCAGCTTTCTGAAGTCTGTCCACAAAAATGACCAGAGCCAGAGCCTTTTCAGATTTTGGTTCCACTCTCACTTCAGATATTTCCAGTTAATTTTCAGAAGGAACCCACAAGTTAGAGGGGCAGGCAATCTAGTGGCAGTCTCCAGGTACCCAACTCGCACCCGTAATCTACTCTGAGAAGTCCTGAACATGGGCATTGTGGTGGGATGAAGGGACCTGCTTGCGCAGAGGCAGGCTATTAGGTGCTACAACCATTCACACCCCAACTCATGGCTGCAAAAGTATGAGAAATACTGAGGACTAATAGGATTTGTTACTGAGCATTAGCTTGTCTATTTGGAAATTAATCCACAGGCCTCATGCAGCAATCTTACATACTCCGTGTTGTGAAGATTATATATTTTCCTATATATCCGTTTTGGGGGAAATTTTCTAGGTGGTGCGCTTTTTGGAGACAGCAAGGAAGGGCGCTGATATCCTTTGGCCTAAATGCCAAGCCTTCTCTTTGCGGAACCCCAGGGGCCCACCGGACAACTCTGCCTCCCCCTGGCAGTGTGTAGCGTTGCTCCTGACGGTCCAGCTCACCCTGTCTCTGGCGTGAAAACAAATCCGCTCTACACCTAGATGGCACCCCAGAGCCTCATGCAGGTGTGGGGCCGACTGCTACAGTTGGTGATTATCTCACGATCCACTGAGGTTACGGGTGTGAGCGCTGCTGGGATTTTCACTGTGAGTGCTACACCCAGCCTGGAGTGGACAGCCTCAATGAAACAGGGAGACAAGACACTGCTGCCTCTCCTTCCTCTTGTTCTTGCTGTATTCTGCTGCCGTGAACTGCTGCCTTCTGCCATGTTCCAGTCTGTCTGGAGCCAGCTGTATCTGGACTACAACCTGCACAAACTGTGAGCCCAGTCAACCTTTCCTTCCTGCATTTTGGATGCCAGGTATTTGTCCCAGCGGTGAGAGAAGAGTGACTGAGATGAGCATCTCTCTGCGTAGTGCTTACTCTTTAGGTCCACAGCATATTTCAGGGAACAAAGCGTACCGCAAGTTCCAGGCTCCAGTCCTATTTGTGGAGCCACATATCCATAGCAGACCTCATGGGCACGTCACTTCTAAGGAATACCAATTGTCATGCCTTCTTGGCTTCCTCCAAGTAGAGATGGACTGGGCCAGGGAGAGAGCTTAGCAATGCAGTGCCTGCCTGGTAAGTGCAAGGTCCTGAGTTTGATTCCTGGTACCAAAAAATAAAATGGTCTAGAAGTATCTTTCCCTATTTTGAGCAAGGGCAATAGAGGCCAGGCTAATGGGGTGAGCACACTTTAGATCCAGAGGAAGGATCAAAAGCCAGTGATGAGGGGAATTCATAATCTTACAATTGCTACCAGAGAGAAGAGATCTAGTGCTCCCCCACGTTTTCAGTTCTTGGCTATGTTTATCCTCCTCCACTCCAACCCACTCATCTTAACCCACAGCACCAGGAGACCTAGAATGGAGTTGTAATGCACAAACCTGCTCTCAAATCTGTTTGGACCCTGGTCCTAAGTGTTTCGGAGGCCGCCTCTTTTAGAATGAAGGTAAATAGGATTCTGAAGCCCCTAGTGTATGAATTAGTCTTTCTAGACAAGGTTGACCACTGCTAGACCCATCACAGAGGTCTTGGAATGAAATAAGACTGTCCTCTAGACGCAAAAGGCAGGACCAGAGACTCAGGTACACACAAAGGTGTCTTAGAACAGCAGTGTGGCAAGAGAGGCAAGGCCTGTGACTCTGCTGCTCATTTATGTCTCCCCAGAACCATCTTTTCCATTTAGGACACCTGGTCAGAATGGCACTACACCCTGAACATTCCCAGGTCAGAATTAAAGGGGCCGACATGCAGGGCAACTTGCCTAGAGCAGACCTGGTGCCTAGCGCACAGCTTCTCCTTGCTCAGCTGGAAGATCCAGCACCCAACAATCAGGAACAGATAGTGATGCACTATAGTCTGAAATTTTTCCTGGAGGTTTTCGTTGGGCTTTAGAATTTCTAGAAGTTTAGTGACATCTTGTCTGTGCTTGGAAGGTCACTGGCAGGTGACGGATGTCACTGAGCCTTCCTTCTAGTTTCTGTTTCATGTCCAGAGCAAGATGGTCCCACTCTGCAGCCAGAGCCAGAACCAGAGGAACAGAAACCGGAGAGAAGCACAAGCCAGCTTCACTGTGCTCCCCTTCTGTTCTGTGACCGAAAAGAATTGTTTCATGCAGATGATGTTCTTGGCCTTCTTTACACAAATGCCGGGATAAGTCACCCCGGGTGGATAAGGAAATCAGCTGGCCAATGCAGGCCAAGGCAGGGGCAGCCCATTTTCTGGAAATGATCTTATCAGCCCAGCCATTTTCCCTGTCCAGATTCTATGGATCAGAGACCGATCAAAGTTCCACATCTTGCCTACTGTGTAACTGGCACTAGTTTTGTAGCTACTAAGCTACCCCTGTCCTCAAGTTGACGTAGACAGTGGGGACAGGGAACCGATGATACCAGTTTCACAAAGTAAGATCAATTAAGATTGGACAAACAACAGATAGGGTGGAAACCGGGCTCATCTGCTAGAAGCGAGTGTTCTCAGAGGTGCAGGCGGATGTATGTGTCATCATCCCAGGAGACCTGAGCAGCTTGGTCACTTTGTGGCATCTGAAGTACAGTAGACTCCACAGCACACACTTGACCAGGTCCCCCCATGAAAGCTGTCACAGAAAATGTCACTGAAGTGCATAAAGAAGCAGCGGGCAGACATGGTTGGAAGTAGAACAATGTCTCAGAATTAGCAAGACTGAGAAGTCTTCCATTACTGAAGATTTGTAAGGAGAGCCAGAAGAAAACACCATGATTTTTTATATCAGTGCTAGGTCCTAGGTTGGCTCTGATCACTGGGCAGAAAAAAAAATCCAGCTATTTGCAGGAGCGTCTCCACATCTGCACTCCTGATCTCGAGGTTAGACCACAGTCCCCTGCTTGCCATCAGGTGAAAGTGCAGGCTCTGGCTGGGGTAGGCTCTGCTCTGGTGACATTGTCTTCCTCCACAGGAGCTGGCCTCCATCTGGACCTGGAGGAGCAAAAGGGGCAAAGAACATTTGGTGCCCACTGTTTGGGCCACCACTGCACACTGGAATCATACAGCCACCTGTGTGGGCACCACCCGCACTGGGGTCTCAGTACGAAGGATGGACACAGCACAAGGTGGAGCACTGGGTCCAGGTGGCCAGGGTGAGCTGAGAGAGAGCGCTGGTGGTGGGCCCTGGATATCTCCAATCTTCCTGTCCTCTGTCAGCACTCGGCTTTTTCTAAGGTGCTGCACAATCCTTTGGCCTCTCAGTCACAGACCTGTCCACAGGCGTTGCGGAGTGGTGGGGGCAGTCATCAAGCCTGAGGTGCTTCTCTAAGTTTAACTAAAACTTTTCACCCTGGTAGTGCTGTCTCTGGGGCCCAGTGAACCCCTTCCAGAATACCCTGCACCCTCTGATCCAGAAGGGATAAAGGTAGGCGAGGTAGCTCACACTGGAGCAGACTGATCTTCAACTGCCCTATGCCCGCATGCAAATGCCTTACTCCTTTTTCTCTGGAGCTAGGAGTGCCTAACGCTCAGGAACTTCTTCTCACTTCACTCTGTCATCGCTGCTGTCCAGAGCACACCAGTACATCGCTGAGCACAACATTGAAAGAAGTAGCCAGGTCTATTAAAAGACCTGACCTCTGGCCTCTACGTGACTGAGGGAGGAGCTCAGAAACCAGGCACACTGAGGGAAGGAGAAGCTTCAGCTGGGACTCCCAGGCCTCCCTGGGAGCTCAGGCCCGAGGTCTCAGACTCAGAGCAACACCTACTCAACTGTTAGGCATAGCTGCTGGCAAGGAGACTTTCAGGTGCTCACTAAACAATCACAGAAATCTTTGTCCAACTGAAATCTTAACTGCCAAAACTGTCAAAACAGCTGCTCAGGTGAAGTGGGCAGGGACCTAGATGATTACATGGAAACTACCACCACAGTTTCTTGGCTCCTCTGCTTCTCAGATAAATCTCATTAGAAAAACTCATACAGGCAGTTTATGTCCTTTAAATTCTCAAACAAAAGAAAATTAAACTCATACATGTCTCCATTATTCTGAAATTTCAGGCCAGGGAGACAGCTCAGCAATACAACGCCCACCTGACAAGCACAAGGTCTTGAGTTCAATTTCTGGTGCAAAAAACAACAACAAGAAGATCTCATTATTCTGAAATTTCTCTTTTTCCTTTTCTCAGAAAAAAAAAATAATAAAAGAAAAGTTTGCCAAAAATTCACTAACTTGTGTACCAAGGACACTGCATCCTCAAAATAAATCAGAGGATGAGACTTATAGTGAAAGTGCTTATGGGAAAACAGGTGAGGCTGAGAGGAGCTCTGGACCAGATGTGTTTCTTTTCTTTCTCACCAAAAGTTCATTCAAGAATTTCCAGCTGTGTGCTTTCTGGACTAACAGAAAGATGGATCTTTTGGTCCTTAGCTAGGCTTTGGGTGGGAGTAAGGTGGGGGTGTTCACCAGGCCCTGTTGTTGAGATGTAGGTATGTCACCGGGTGACCCAGAAAATTTATGAGCTAGCAGAAGTAGCCAGATAATTCTGGCCTCCCCTGCTCCATTTAGTTTTCCCCATGTTATTGAGTGGATGTGGTAAGGCTTCCTGTTTCAGCAAAGAAAGTTGATAAGGGAGTCAAGGCTTGCTCCTCTTTTTAATTTATAATTATGTGTTAACAGTAGTGGATGCCCCGTCTATAATAGAAACAGTACATCAGAGAATCCCCATGGGACAGATAGTCTAAGGTAAGCTCAACTCATGTCCCAGTAGGTTTACTTGACATTGATTTGTGGGTTTACTGTCACTCCCCAGTCAGTCCCTCTACTGATCATTCTCAAGATATACTTCACTGCTGGTGCAATGATATTACCTTTAGAAAAATTATTAGAAGTACCTTGGGGGGGGGGCGGCAGGATGGCTCAGGTCTAAAGCGCCTGCTTACGAAAGCTTAGGCAGCTGCAGGGACCGCGGTTCAATCCTGGCACCACATGCTGCACCAGCCCTGCTCTCAGGGCAGGCTGAGCCAGCCACAAAAATAAATAAATAAACAAACAAAAAGTTCTGAAACAAGAAAAAAATAAATTTTCTTAAAAAGAAGTATCTTGGGGACTCATATATTCCCAATGGATCTTAACTGACTAGATCTCAAGAAACATTGCTCAAAGTGTTCCTTGCCCTGTCAGATTTGGTACTTTGGGAGACCATTTCGTAAATAGATAAGCATAAAATCAACTAGATAACCATGAAAAGGCAGGATAGGCAGTCATAGGTAAGAGTCTGGAGTTTAAAGGTAACAACAGAATTTGAGATGTTAATAGTACAGTTACAGAACACATTATAATAAAGCCATTCTGGAGCTTGCCTCAATGGAGGCTCCAGAACTCAAGAATTTTATAAACAGAGAGCCAAGACTACTGGCCTCAGGATGGATTACGTGAGTACAAGAACTTTTTAGTAAATAGAAGAAAGGGGCCATGTTCAGATGGCAATTTAAAGTGGTAGTAGCACTTTGTCGTGAGGAAAAGCAACAAACCCATGTGTACATCCTGTGGGAGGTGGAAGATGACTATAATTGAAAGAAATTATACTGAAAGGCTTATTAAGACCTAAAAAGAGCTGGTTTGGTGGTGTACACCTGTAATCACAGCACTTGGGAGGCTGAAGAAGGAGGATTGTTGTAAGTCCAAGACCAGCCTGGGCTACAAAGGGAGCTCAAGGCCAACCTGAGCTGCATAGTGAAACCCTGTCTCAAAAAAAGATTAAAAAAAAAAGTTAAAGGGATGTGAGGATAACAAAAGGGTAATTGCTGTTGTTCATACCAATAAGGCTATCTTTATAGGACAATTTCAGTAAACAATTCAATAGTGCTCAACTTTATAGGTCCCAAATCCTGTGTACAATTACTGTTGGGTGGTACACATTTCTATATAGTTTTTTTTACTTTTTCTTACCCTAGACTATAGAGTTCCTGTGAATACATACATGCTTGTATATATTAAACAGTAATCAATGTCTAACACACAGGTTTGATGAATATGTATGTCCATCAAATCTTATAATGCCTTTCATCCCCTGGTTGAAAATCTTGATTTTGATTGATTTCTATAATTTTACCTATATTGATTATAAACAGCCAGTTAATTAAGATGTCATTCCTTCTAAGAATTCTTCCAAGGACCTCTCAAAATTAAGGACTCTTAGGTTGTGTAAACATATGTTTACCCGCCTTCATCTGTAGCAGAACAAATTAAAAGGTTTGTTAAAATAAAAAATCAGTCAAAACTACACAGAGCTACTTATATGTAAAACATGTTTGTCATTCATAACATGTCTTTGAATCCTTTCACTTTCATAACCCTGAGATTATGAAATTTTAATAAATTAATTCAACTTTTTAAGCTTACAAGTGAATTCAGAATAAACTGAAAAGTATATAATACATTTCAAAATGTTTTAAAACTATCACCTTTACTTTGTGGTTTAAATAATTTATGTATTTTTCTTTTTTATTACTTTTAATAAGAAATAACAATGTGACTATTTTAAAACATGTTAGTAGTACATTCCTAATAATGGATAAAATGCATATTTTTGTCCTCATAGTAGTTATTCAGAGCACAGGATGCAGACATGATCATGTTTCTAACCATTATTGGTACAAAAATTTCTTCTCATTGAACTAAGAGAAAGTAGTTGTATACATAGGCCAATATTCCATAATCACAGTGAGTTATTGGCAGAACTGGCAATGTCAGAAGCTGTTGATTTAAGCCTTTTACAGCTCAGCATACTAATCTATGCTTCATGGTTAAACTTTTGTTGAGTGGTTAAGGGCAAGTTGAAGCAAGACCTGTATAACAGAACATGTAACTTTTGTGTCTCCCAAGGTCAGTCAAATCCCCTCAGGATTTACCTTGAAACCATGTACGCTGCTTTGTAGAACTGTTGTCAGCGTCAGCCATCTGGATGAGTCACGGCCATTGCTTGACGAGTTTGCTCTCTGTGAAAGCCTGAGAGAATGTTTTTCTCTCTAGGTGACTCTCCTTAGGCACACTGTGCATCATCAGTCCCTTTCTGAAGGTTTTAAGAATTGAAACCATACCTCAAACTGTGTCTTGAAATGAATTCTTGAAGCCATAAAGAACTGGATATGTTCTTAGAGACACAAAAAGAAAACAATAAAAAAATTATTAAACCTCTGGAGATGAAATAATTTCTAGAATGTAGATGACTATTCAAAATCATAAAGGAATGATAGACAGATTTTCCTTTGTTAACTAATGTATAAAATTTGTTTGCTTCAGATGCAAAGACCTAATGTCTATGTTACACAAACAAGCTTGAACAATAATGTTAAATGACACTGAGGGAAAAGGAAATAAAATTATAAAAGAGAAAGTGAAACTTGTGATTAACATGAAAAATAATGTTCAGTCCTCACTGTGTCAAGGTTAAAGCAATAAGGTTACGTTTTCTGCTTATGGAAAATGAAGCAAATCTAAGAGGATAATACCAAATGATATTAAAGAACTAAAATAAAATTGATTTTTTCACACTACTGAAAGCAATATGAATTTCTGAAACCATGTAGAAATTGTGAATTTGTGTCCCAGTATTTACTGTTTTACTCAGAGCAAACAGCCTGAAAATGGTAACCCTGCCTGCCATTGTTTTGGATAAGGCCCTGTGTGCAACTAGCTGCATTTTCAGGAACTTACACATTTTAGAAATATAGGCTATTGTTGTTAATTTGATTCCCTGAAAACCCACAGATCCCACCTTTTGCTTGATTTTGTGCAGACTTAACTAGGAGGAAGAGACCCTGTGCAGAGAGACAAGAAACAGGAAAATCATGGGGCATTTCAGCCTCTGCTCGGGCCAGGGACTAAGTTTCCTCTTTCCAAGAGAGAAACAGGCAAGTAGGATAACATGTACTCAAAAAAGCACCCAGGCAATGAAATATAGTAGGTTAATGCCAGCAGTTGTGTCTGTAATCCAAGCACTCCAAGAAGTTGATACGGGATTACAGGTTTGAACCCAACCCAGGCAGTTCAAGGACTTAGTGAGACAGTGTCACAAAATCATTTTTTTTAAATATGGACTATGGATGTAGGTCAGTGCAAAGGTTCAGAGGTCAATTTCCAGAATGTCACACAAATGCATGCGCGCACACACACACACACACACACACACACACACACACACAGATGAATAAACCAAGGTAAGGGATACAGCACAGTGGTAGATAGAGTTCTTGCTTAAAGGGCACTAGAAGACATAAGAGCAAGAAATAAAAACAAATAATCAAAACCTAGTAGGATGCAGTACAGTAATGGGAAACTGTACTTCACAGGCATTAAGAAATGGGAAGAGACAAATAGTGGTGAGGGTACATGTAAACAACAATTTTTTTGTAGAAATGGGCAACTCCAAGTCTCTTGAAAGGCTTGGGGGCTCTAATATGGATAATATGAATCTGTATATTGTTTCAAATTGTTTATTATGAAATAAATAGTACAAAAGTGGAAGACTAGCTTCTTGTTTGTAATTAACATGATTGAAGTTATAGGAATAAAAGACCTAAACTGTTGATTTTAGAGATTAAGAAAATTGAGAGAGAAATTAGGGAAACCATACCTTTCACAATAGCATCCATGGAAGACTGAGGAATCAATCTCCCTTTTACATCAAAGGAAATAAAAGGCCTATACATTGAAAATTACACTACTCTGGAAAAGAAGATTGAAGAGGATACCAGAAAGTAGAAAGACAGCCCTTGCGCATACAAAGAAAGAACCAACAGAGTGAAAATGGTCATACTCCCAAAACTGTTATACAAACTTTAATCAATTCCAAACAAAATACTGTGTACCTCATAGAACTAGGAAAAACATTCCCAAAATTAATCTGGAAGCAGAAGAGACCTAAAATAACAAAAGTAATCCTAGACAACAAAGGCAAGGCAGGGAACATCACCATTTCTGGCTAGAAATTACCTTACAAAGATACTGTGATTAAATCATCATATTATTGGCAAAAAAAAAAAAATTGTGAAAAAGGTTAGAAGATGCAGATACAACTACAAACTCCCTCAGCCACCTTATCTTTGGCAAAGGGACCAAACACGCTCACTGGAAGAAAGATAGCCTCTTTAATAAATGGTGCTAGAAAAACAGGCTTTCCATATGCTAAAGACTAAAACTAGACCCATGTCTATTACTAACTAAACTAAAGTCAAAATGGATCAAACATCTAAATATTAGAACAGAAACAATAGATCTGTTGGGAGAGAAAGCAGGTAAAAACCTGAAAGACATAGGTGTAGGCAGAGACTTCATGAAAAAAAAAAAAAAATGCAAAGTGCATGGAAAATACTCCAAAGAATCAGCCGCTGGGATCTTTTTAAAAAGTTTTGAACATCAAAAGAAATCACCAATAGAGTGAAATAACAACCCACAGAGTGGAAATAGTTTTCACCAATTGTCCCTCAAATAAAGGACTTCTATCTAGAACTTATAAAGAATTGAAAAAAATTAGACTCCCCAAATTTAAGAAGCCAACTGGATGAATATGCACTTCTTGGATTAGAAAATGCAGATAGAAAATAACTATATAAAAACTGCTCAAAAAAAACCCTGCTCAACATCATTGGTCATTTGAGAGATACTAATTGAAACAATACTGCAATTCCATCTTACTCCAAAAAGAAGAACTGTCTTCCATAAATCAGCCAATAACAAATGCTGCAGGAAAGGTGAGGAAAAAGGAGTGCTTCTTCCCTGTTGGTAGGAGTGTAGACTGGTGCAACCACTGTGGAAATCAGTGTGGGCACTCCTCAAAAATCTAGGATTAGTAGCCTCATTTGAATCAGCTATTCCCCTGCTGATTATTTTTCAGAAAATTGGAAAGCATCATACCACAACAATATATGTGCACCCATGTTTATAGCAGCATAATTTGTAGTAGCTGAATCTTGGAAGCAACCAAAATGCCCATCAACTGAGGAATGGATAAAAAATGTGGTTTCTTATACAATGGAGTGCTACACAGCTCTAAAGAAAGATTACACTCAAGGCTTTTATAGGTAATGGATGCAATTAGAAACCATATGCATACAAGAAGGGAAGAACAACTGGGATGGGGAGAAAGAGAAAAAAAGAAAAACTGGGGAATATATATAAATATGTGTATATATATATATATATATTAATGGTATATATTCTATTACTTTATAGTGATATATAATTGTTTGATCAATTTTTCATGCTTATATCTGTTAATCTGAACTACTTTGAAAATAACATACAGTGTAACAATCATTGTTAATTTCCTATCATCTTGTTTTGAAATTCTGTCTCATTGTTGATTACTTGGAATCACTAAAGATGAAAATTTGTGTGGAGAAGCTTTGTAAGGAAGTACTCTCTGGAATACAGCTGGCCAAATTCAGAAAATAAAAATACAGGGCGTGACAGGTACAACAATAGTTACTCAGGAGGCTGAGGCAGGAGGGTTGTAAGTTTGAAGGCAGCCTGGGAAACTCAGTGAGCTCCTGTGTCAAAATCAAAAAGAATAAATCAGAGGTAGATAGTCTTTGGGTTCAGTTTCCAGTACCTTCTCCAAAGAAACCCAGTTAAGTTTGAATTTCAGATAGTGAATGACTTTCAATAGAAGTATGTCTTTTGAGACTAGCTCACAATATTCTAAATTATCCTGTTACTAAACCTCTCAGAACTTACGAGGTGCAGGGTATCTGAACTAGAGAGCAACAGGGAATATGCACTATTATAACACTACAGTATTACAAAATACAGTACCGGGTATAGCATTACATATTGTATTGATCAGTTGTTCATCACTGGCACAAAATAACTGACACTCCCAGCCTGAAGGAGAAACTGATTAGTTTGGCCTTTAGTTTCAGAACTTTGGCCATGGTTTTCCATGGCTGGCTGGCTCCCAGGAATGTCAAGGAAGGCAGAAATTAAGGAAAGCTGCTTGCCTCAGTGCATCCAGGCAGCAGAGTAGGAGGATGAGCCGAAGAGGAGGAAAGGGGCTGGGGGCAAGACGAGCCTTCCAAAGCCACCCTGCCAGTGACCCACTTCCTCCAGCTGGGAGCTGGCTCCCAATGTCCACTCAGCGCTCACCTTAGTAGCCGACTGACCTAGTGATGAGGTGCGCATCCTCGTGACTCAGGTGCCCTCCAGATCTCTCCTCTGAACTCTGCTGCACTGGGTATCAGTCCGTCAGTATATGAGTTTTGGGGGAACACTGAATATTTAAAATATATTATATTGCACATTTTAACATTACTATATGCTATTTTACCATATAAATAGTAAGATTATATATTATATTACTTTATAATAATAACATTATACTACTATTATATTATAGCAAAATATTATGCTTTATAGGAAAGAGCATTGAGGGCATCATAGCCTTTTCCATGAGTGTCATTAGTTAGGAATATCATAATAAAACCATTTCTACTGCTGCTTAATCTCTTCATAAGGCTATAACCAGGGACTCCATTGTAGTTAGAACTTTAAATGTCCCCCAATAGCTTGGCCCCAAGACGTGGGTGTCACCCACCTAGTTTCTTCTTCTTCTTCTTCTTCTTCTTCTTCTTCTTCTTCCTTCTTCTTCTTCTTCTTCTTCTTCTTCTTCTTCTTCTTCTTCTTCTTCTTCTTCTTCTTCTTCTTCTTCTTCTTCTTCTTCTTCTTCTTCTTCTTCTTTTAAAGAATTTTTTATTTTATTTATTTATTTATTTCTTGTTTCAGAACCTTTGTTTGTTTATTCACTCATTTTTATGGCCGGCTCAGCCTGCCCCAAGGGCAGGGCTGGTGCAGCA
>PVJA010030497.1:0-19556 GCA_004027025.1 Myocastor coypus | reverse complement strand
ATTTAGTGTTTCTATTTTAATATTTAAATCTTCAATCCATGTTGACTACCGCTTTGTGCAGGGTGATAGGCATGGGCCTAGTTTTAGCCTTTGGCATGTGGAAAGCCAGTTTTGCCAGCACCATTTATTCAGGAGTCTGTATTTCTTCCAATGAACATGTTTGACCCCTTCATCAAAAATAAGGTGCTTGAGCCGGGCATGGTGGCACACACCTGTAATCCCAGCACTCGGGAGGCTGAGGCATGAGGATCAGTGTGAGTTCGAGACCAGCCTGGGCTCAAGGCCAGCCTGAATTGCATAGCAAGACCCTGTCTCAAAAAGACAAAAATAAAATAAGGTGCCTGAGTGTGTTTGCAGTTTTGTCCGCATCTTCTGTCTCATTGATCTTCAGGTCTGTCTCTATGCCAGTATCATGCTGATTTTATCACAGTAGCTTTATTTTTATTTATTTATTTATTTATTTTGCTTTTTGAGACAGGGTCTGACTGTGCAGTTCAGGCTGGCTTTGAGCTCACTTTTGTAGCCCAGGCTGGTCTTGAACTCACACTGATCCTCCTGCCTCAGCCTCCCAAGTGCTGGGATTACAGGCGTGAGCCACCACGCCCGGCTTATCACAGTAGCTTTAGAGAGTAACTTCAGGCCACAGATTGTGATACCTTCTGCCTTTCCTTTGTTTCCCAGGATTACTTTAGATATTGTGGGTCTCTTCTGGTTGCAAATTAATATGAGGAAAGTTTTCTCTAGCTCTGTGAGGTACACTAATGGTATCTTAATTGGCATTGCACTGAATCTATAACCATTTTGGGAATGTGGTCATTTTCACAATGTTGGTTGTCCCTATCCAACAGCATGGAACATTTTTCCATTTTCTCAAATCCTCTTCAATCTCTTTTCTCATGACACTGTAATTTTCACTGTATACATCTTCCATATCTTTTGCAAGATTGATTCCTAAGTATTTCATTTTTTTTGTATTTTATTTATTTATTTATTTAATTTATTTGTCTTTTTGAAACAGGGTCTTGTTACGCAGTTCAGGCTGGCATTGAGCTCACTTTTGTAGCCCAGGCTAGTCTAAAACTCACACTGGCTGGGCGTGGTGGCGCACACCTGTAATCCCAGCACTCGGGAGGCTGAGGCAGGAGGATCGCTGTGAGTTCAAGACCAGCCTGGGCTACAAAAGTGAGCTCAAGGCCAGCCTGAACTGCACAGTGAGACCCTGTTTCAAAAAGACAAAAAAAACAAAACAAAACAAAACAAAACAAAAAAAACCTCACACTGATACTCCTGCCTCAGCCTCCCAAGTGCTGGGATTACAGGTGTGTACCACCATGCCCAGCTTTGCATGTTATTGTGAAAGGCACAGTTTCTGTAATTTCTCAGTGTGTTCATTCTTTGTGAACAAAAAAAAAAAAAAAAAATCTTTGGGTGTTAACTTTGTATCCTGCTACACTGCTGACTTTGGTGATTAAATCTACAAGACTCTTAGTGTATTCTGAATCCTCTATGTAGACTATCATGCCATCTTTAAATAATGATAATTTCAACTTCCTCTTTTCCAATCCTTATTCCTTTTCTCTCTCATCTAATTACTCTAGCTAATGTTTCCAGAACTATACTGAATAGGAGTGTAGACAGTAAATATCCTTGTCTTGTTCCTGATTTTTTTTTTTTTTTTTTTTTGCAGGACTGGGGTTCAAACTCACAACCTTGCACTTGCCTAGCAGGCACTTGTGCCTTGGAGCTATCTCCCCAGCCCCTTGTTCCTGATTTTAAAGTAAAGGTCTTCCATTTTTGTCCATTTAGTTGATGTTGGCTCTTGGTTTCTCACAGATGGCTATCAGGTTGGGATATAACCATCTTTTTTAACTGATTTGCTGCATTCTGTTTGCT
This sequence comes from Myocastor coypus, assembly GCA_004027025.1. Classification (NCBI taxonomy): domain Eukaryota; kingdom Metazoa; phylum Chordata; class Mammalia; order Rodentia; family Myocastoridae; genus Myocastor; species Myocastor coypus. The sequence goes on along the minus strand of PVJA010030497.1, from coordinate 17,663 downwards.
AGCATTTCATTGAGGATTTTTGCTCTATATTAATTAAGAGACTGGACTGTAGTTCTCTTTTAGTTGGGTCTTTTTCTCATTTTGGTATCAGGGTAATAATTGCCTCCAGGAATGAGTTTGAGAGAATTGCTTTCCTTTCAATTTCATTGAAGAGTTTGAGAAAAGTAAGATCTCTAAATTTCTTGCAGAATTCTGCTGTGAATCCACTGGGACGTGGGCTTTTTTTTTTGTCTTTTTGTCTTTTTGTCTTTTTGAGACAGGGTCTCGCTATGCAGCTGAGGCTGGCCCTGAGCTCACTTTTGTAGCCCAGGCTGGTTTCGAACCCGCACCAATCCTCCTGCCTCACGCTCCCAAGTGCTGGGATTACAGGTGTGAGCCACCACGCCTGGCTCGTGGACTTTTTTTGTTGGTAAGGTTTTTCTTTTTTTTTCTTCAGTATCTGCAGCAGTATTACTGTTACTGCCTTGTCCTGGACTGAGAATGTTCATATGTCATGGTCATTTTGACTCAAAAGCCAGAAACCACAGTGCATGAGGACAGAGGGATGCTCCTTCTGAGCATACCTTCCCCTGCACAGCACCTGGCTGCAGCATTCACTATATTTTTCAGTACAACTTGCATACTCACAATACTTCCAGAACTACTTCAGAAAGTGGCCAAACACTGGCATACATGTATTTGAAGTGATAGGGTTTTTTGTTTGTTTGTTTGTTTTTTTGGTGTTTTTTTTTTTTTTTTGTCTTTTTGAGACAGGGTCTCGCTATGCAGTTCAGGCTGGCCCTGAGCTCACTTTTGTAGCCCAGCCTGGTCTCAAACTCGCACCAATCCTCCTGCCTCAGCCTCCCGAGTGCTGGGATTACAGGTGTGTGCCACCACGCCCGGCTAATAGGGAATATTGTGAGGATTAAAATATTAATGTTCTACTATAGGAGCTTTAATATTTACCATATGCTTTGATCACCCTTGTAGGTCACAGGTACAACCAGATTTAGTAAATGCAGTATGTATTCACACAGACACACACACACACACACACACACACACACACACACACAACTACAGAATTATCCAGGGAAGAAAACCTGAAACAGTACCCACACAGATAATGTATTTAGTTCTAGTTTTGCCCCAGGGTAACTTTAACCCTTGAAAATTTGCTATGTTAATGTGAATTATAGCAGTCCTGCCCTTTTCCATGCTTCCATTCACTGCAGTCAACAATGGTCTGAAAAGATCAAAAAGCAAATCCCAGAAGTGAGCATTTCAAGTTTTGCATTGCATGGCATCCTGAATACTGTGATGACATCTTGCACTGTTTTGCTGCCCCACCAGGAGCACGAGGCATTATTTTATCTAGCACACCCAGGTGGGCAACAGCACCTGCTTGTTACCAAGTATCCATCTAGTCACAGATTGATTGTTCCAGCATCACTGCATGTGATTCAGGTAACCTTTATTCTGCTTGGGAACAAAAGCAGTGATGTGAAGGTGGCCATGGCATGGAAGAACAGATAAACTCTGGTACCAAGCCAAAGGCTGTGAGGTATCAGAAGAAACAGAACACACAAGATTTGGTACACTCTGTGGTTTTAGGTAGCCAATGGTGTTTTTGGAACATAAGCCCCTAGGAAAGGGAAACCTCATATAGCCCACTACAATGAGCGTGGGCTAACTGGGCAGGGTGAGCAGAGAGCACAGCAGAGGCCCTGTGAAATAACACTGAGTGTGGGAGATAACCTCCATAAACTACACTGTTTAGGAAATCGGTGAGCAAGGGAATGGGGGACTGGCCCTTGCAGAGTGACAAGCTGGCACACTTCCTGCCACTTGCCAGCATGAGTCAGCAATACTTTGTAGATTCTGGAGGCAGTATGTCCCACCTGAAAACTCCAGCCCACACACTGAATATGAAAAGCAGCTGGGTGTGAATAGAGGCTTGGAGCAAGACAGAACTCTAGAGGCTGTGCCATCGGCCTGAAAATTTAGTTTACACCAAATCTTAGTACTGAAAGTGTCAGTGAGAAGATACAATGTAGAAATCATGTGGCAGCATCCTGGCACTGGGGTGGGCAACCCAAATGAGAGGTGCTGAGTAGAATGTGGTCGTCATGAAGATGTACCTCTCAGATGCCTTCAAGAAACTAGATGCCACAAATATCTGGTAGACAGCCTCCAATTGCCACTATTGATCCACTGCCCAAATAGAAGCCAAGCTTTCTCTGCGGGCCATTTCTGCCTAGCATAGAGTAACTCGGCAGATAATGTGTTCCAAGACTCATCTTACAGGGTCTCACTATGCCCCTCAGGCTGGCCTTGAGCTCACTTTTGAGGCCCAGGATGGTCTCCCAATTCACAGCTTATCTTCCTGCCTCAGCCTCCCAACTGCTGAGATTACAGGCCTGTGCCACTACACCTGGCCCAAGACTGCCTTCTCTACAATGGCTGCTAACACCTGCTCTCCAGGCACCCCCCCCACCCTGCTCCCTCAGTGTACTTAACATTATCTGATTGCACCTTGCTGTCTGCCTTTTGGAGGGACCAAGACACTGCCATGGGCACTCTAACAACCAACTTGTTAAAACCATCAATGAATACCTTGACAGTACGCACCTTTCTGGAAAACAGAGTTCACTGAGCTGATCTCTGCCCTCTCTAGTCTGTACTGTTTAAGGACATCAATAGCCATGTACTGTTGTGGCTTCTGCAGAGCTGGCTTCATGAAGCTGCAATAAATTCTTCCTGTGTAATCAGTAGTTGACTACAGAGGAACTATAAAATAACAATCTGCCAAAAATGTGTTTATAAATGAAGTCAACACTTGCTAAGCTTTTCATTGTCTTAAAGAAGGATTCACTGTCTTCTTGGTTATACAAATCCTACTTAATGTGAGTGTGGACTTTCTGTTCTAGTTGGGATAACTTTCATGAAAGCTCACACATTTTTAATCAAAGCATCACTTTTGGTTCATGCACAGGATTTCAATATACCCATTTTCCTACCAAACGAAGTGACTTCAAACTGTACTACTGTTGGGGCTGGGAAGATAGCTCAGTAGAATAAGTGCTTGCCTGGAAAGCACAAGGTCCTGAATTCAATCCCTGGTACTGCAAATAAATAATATGGCAAACTGTACTACTGTCAAAGTCTCAATTTAAAATATTAATTTATGCAAAACTGATGTCTTAGTCACCTTTTGTTGCTAAGATAAAATACCCAACACCTAATGGTAAAGATTTAACTCCATTTGTAGAGTTTCAGTCCCTAACTGGCTGTCTCCAAAGCAAGGCAGCATGAGACGTGTGACAATTCACAGCAGCAGGCAGAAAAAGCAACCAAAGAAGAAACAAGCCTCTTTCTCTTTTATTGTAACCAGTCTACTGAGATTAGGGCAGGGCCGTTCCATTCAGGGGACTGACTGAGCACTTAACCATAATCCCTGCACTTTTAATCCCAGCATTGAACCACAAATCAATCACAAGCTCTAGAATTAGGTAAATTTCCCAAATAACCCAACTGAAAGTGTATGAGGTTGGGGGAAAACATAGACCCAAATTGTAACAACTATGGTACATTCCATCAACCTATTCTTTTATATCTAGAGCCAATCTGTTGTGTACACCCTATGGAGCTAAAATTGGCTTTTTCATTTTTAAGGGGTTAAATAATCCAGAACCTTATGTAGACAGCAATAGTAAATATCATTTGCCCTTTTAGAATGCTGGCCAACCTCTATTCTAAGGCAGGCAGTTTTTGCTTTGTTCTGTTCCTAATATGGGGATTAAACCTGGGATGCACACATGCTAGCCAAGTGCTCTGCCACTAAAATTTCTTAAGATTAGAGCAATGATGGTCAAATACCAATATAAATGTCATTTGCTCTTTGTCAAAATGCACATTCTTGGCAACCCAGTCAAAGTGAGGATCCTAAAATCTGCATTCTAAACAAATAATCTAAGTTATATGATAAGGATGGCTCAAAGACTTTTTGAGAAAACTTTCTGTGGATATTCTGTAATGTACTGTACAGTCCACATCAGATTGTTACAAGAACTGCATTTATTGGCCTGTTGTTTTATGGCTATGACTGTAGGATGGTGAGGCAGCTCTGTGTCAGGAAATATAGTACTGCTTTTCTTGGGCAATACATGTTCTTTCATCCTAATGCCACGAGTCTTCTAATTATCTTCATCTACTCTGCCAATTTTGTTTCTTTTTGAGACAGGGTCTCGCTATGCAGTTGAGGCTGGTCCTGAGCTCACTTTTGTAGCCCAGGCTGGTCTCGAACTTGCACCAATCCTCCTGCCTCAGCCTCCCGAGTGCTGGGATTACAGGCGTGCGCCACCACGCCCGGCCCAATTTTGTTTCAATTCTAAGCAAATATGTAACTGGTGGCATGAATTTACAATGTAACCCTTCAACTTATTTTCTATCTTACCTTAGTGGAAATTTCCTCTTAATACATTTCTAATAACATGGGTGAAACAAGATAATATTATACATCTTGAATAGTCTTCTTTCCTAAATTATTCCTTATCATACATTATATCCATATTCCTTAAGTCAACAGGAATTCAGTTTTCCCAGAACAGCAAAAATAATTTTGTATGATGAGCAGTCACAAGTTGGAGAGGAAAAAACAAGTTTTTTTCATGAAATTCCCCAGCCAATGAAATAAGGAAATCAGAATTTATCAGGCTAGCTTATCAAAAATGCCACAACTCCACATACACAATGTTCCATCCAACAAGAAAAGTTTGTAGAACAAGGTTAAGTAGAAAACCAGAAAAGACAACTTAAAAAAAAAATTCAAAAAACTTCAGCCTTGGGGTTAAAAAATTTAAAAAAAGATTCTACTTTTGAACAAAGTTTCAATAACCAATATTTATGGAATGGACAATATTTATTAAATACTCAACTATGTGCTAAACACTATACATATATAGTACAACTAATCCTCACATATTGTAAGAAACTAGGTATAACATTTCAAGAAATAATGTTTCCAGGAGGGTGAGTTTTTAAAAGACCATGTAGCCATTAAGTGACAGAACTAGAGTATGAATAAGTGACTACAAACTGCAATGCAAAAACAGAAAAAGTACATTCCTTGACAGAACTACTCTTGAGAGATGAAAAAATACAAGTCACTCAGCATGGGCAGATAAAGTGTCAAGGGACAGGGAAAAATCCATCTAATACATAGTTTAGTGCCTGCTTAGGTGCCAAAGGAGCAATCATTTCAGAAGACCCTACATAGAGATCAGTCAGAGAGCAAGAACCACAAGAAGAGTTTCATCTTCCAAAAGGTGAAGAGTTGCGGGGTGGGGGTAGAGACATAGAGCTACCCACCAATTCCAGATATCGAGACTACAAAGAATTCATGCAGGACAAAGTAGGTACTAACAGATTCAAAAGAAAAAGACATGCTCCATGCTTCTTCATTTCCAGCTCATGGTGTTTTTTATTTTAAAAAACATTATATCAAACAGGCTAGAAAGCTTGCTTTTTTGTTCTGTGTATTTCTATTCTCCACTTGAGAAAACACCAAGTCAGATCTTCATCTGTTCTGCTAATGATGTTAAGGACCACTGGTTACTTCAAAAGAACCTGGGAAAGGGGGAAGAACACACAACTCAACTTCAATCACAGACTTAAATATTCTCTACAGTCAGGACAGAGAAAGAGTAAAAACTATTTTTATAAACTGTGACAAAATATTTACCATTTGGCAAAACAAAAATTATCAGCTGTTCTGTGAATTCATTTAATAAAGTTACACTGAATAGTTAAAAGCTATTTGTAAGGGCCAGCCAGATAGCTCAGCATACTAAAGTGCCTGCTTAGACAGGCACAGGGACCAGGGCTCAATCCCTGGCGTGGTATGTGAGCCCTGCCCCCGGGGCACACTGAGATGGTGAATGAGACTGGACATGGTGGTGCACGCCTGTAATCCCAGAACTTGGGAGGCTGAAAACAGGAGGGTCACTGTGAGTTTGATCTGTGTAGTGAGAACCTGTAGATTCTGTACTAAATACATTTAAAAAAAAAAAAAAAAAAAAAAAGCTATTTGTATTCTTATTCTGAAATAAGAGTTTAGGGGCCCAGGGAGATGATAGTTCAGAAGAATAAGTGCTTGCCTGGCAAGTGCAAGGTCATGAGTTCAATCCCCAGTACCATTAAACACAAAACAGGGGCCCAGAAGGATGGCTCAGTGGTCTAAAGTTCCTGCTTAGGACAGCTTAGGCAGCAGCAGGGACCGTGGTTCGATCCCCGGCATCACATGCTGCTGAGCCAGCCATAAAAATAAATAAATAAATAAAACACTTCTTTTAAAAAAAAATTCAAATGTATGAAATAAGAGTTTACTTCTTTCAGGACCCAGCGGGATGGCTCAGTAGTCTAAAGTGCCTGCTTGGGAAAGCTTGGGCGGCTGTAGGGATCTCAGTTCGATCCCCGGCACCACATGCTGCGTCAGCCCTGCCCTCAGGACAGGCTGAACCGGCCATAAAAATGAGTGAATAAAAACAAATAAGGGGGAGCCTGGCGGGATGGTTCAGTGGTCTAAAGCGCCTGCTTGGGAAAGCTTGGGCGGCTTCAGGGACCGTGGTTCGATCCCCGGCACCACATGCTGCACCAGCCCTGCCCTCGGGGCGGGCTGAGCCGGCCATAAAAATGAGTGAATAAACAAACAAAGGTTCTGAAACAAGGGAAAAATAAATAAATAAATAAATAAATAAATAAATAAAAATTATTTTAAAAAAACAAAGGTTCTGAAACAAGAAAAAAATAAATAAATGAAAGGCAGCCGGGCGTGGTGGCTCACGCCTGTAATCCCAGCACTTGGGAGGCTGAGGCAGGAGGATCGTTGTGAGTTCGAGACCAGCCTGGGCTACAAAAGTGAGCTCAAAGCCAGCCTGAACTGCACAGTGAGACCCTGTCTCAAAAAAAAAAAAAAAAAGAGTTTACTTCTCAAATTTGACCCTTCTGCATAAAAAGCATTGTAAACTACCAGAATTTGTTTTCTGGAGAGGCTGAAAAGTCATCAACTCAACTGAAGGCCTATAATATTGCCACTAAAACGTGGCCAACTCAATAGTTCACATTTGTTTCTTTTCCTTGAGTTTGGCTTCTTTTAGACAGATACTCAATTAAGTATATTTTTTTCCGAGGAATTAACTTAAACTGTTCCATAAAAACAATTCACATGGGGCTGGGGAGATAGCTCCGTGGCACAAGTGCCTGCCTGGCAAGTGCAAGGTCGTGAGTTTGAACCCTGGCCCCACCAAAACAAAACAAAACAAAACAAAACAAAACAAAAAACAAAACAAAAAACAATTCACATTTTAGGGCCAGCAAGACAGCTCAGCAGACTAAGTGCCTGCCTTAGGCAAGGGAAGGAACCAGGCAGGGTTCAATGCCCAGCACCACATGCCTTGCCAGCCCCGTCAGCGCTACCCCCATCCCCTGCCCTGAGCCTTTGAGCCTTTGATTAGACCCATGTAATCCCAGCATGCGGGAGGCTGAAAATAGAAGAATCACTGAGTCCAGGCTGCACAGTGAGATCCTGTATAAATACAATTTTTTTTTTTTTTTTTTTGGTGGGACCAGGGTTCGAACTCACAACCTTGCACTTGCCCAGCAGGCACTTGTGCCTCGGAGTTATCTCCCCAGCCCCTGTATAAATACATTTTAAAAAAAAAAAAAAAAAAAAAAAAAAAAAAAGAAATTGTGAAAAATGACACATTTCTTGGGGATAAAAGAACCTAAACAGAAACACTAAATATTCCTAAGAGCTTGGCATAGTGGCACATGGTGACACATGCCTATAATCCCAGTGCTTGGTAGGCACACATGTATGGAATCCTGGCACTTGGGAGGCTGAAGTAGGAGGATAGCCATGAGTCCTTTGAGGTCAGCCTAAGCTATACTCCTGTGAGATCCTGTGTCAAAAAGCAAACAAAGAGATGAAAAAGTACCCCCAGCAATCCCCAGTACCAAACAAACCACCCCAACACAATAAGAAGTTAAAATTAAAGTCTAGAGCTGGATGAAGTGGTGCACACCTGTAATCCCAGCACTTGGGAGGCTGAGACAGGAGGATCGGTACAAGTTCAAGCCCAGCCTGGGCTACAAATGTGAGCTCAAGGCCCCCTTAAACTGTATAGGGAGACCCTGTCTCAAAAAGACAAACAAATAAATAAAAAGTCTATATGCAGCTGTGGTGCCTTGCCTGCACAAGATTCTTGGTTTGATAGAACACTCACAAATTTAAAAAGCATATATACAAATGGAGTTGGGGAAGCAAGTGGAACTGATTATAGACACACAGTGACAAGACTTGGGACTAGGTCAGAAAGAGCCAGCTGAACAGATAAAAACAGAAAGTCTATGAACTGGGGAGATAGCTCTGTGCCAGCCTGGCAAGTGCAAGGTCCTAGAGTTCAATACCTGGTACCACATGCCATACTAGGACTCCCAAACCAAGTATGGTAGTGCATGCCTATAATCCCAGCACTGGGGAAGCTGAGGCAAGAGGATCACTACAGAGTGTGAGCTGTGTAGCCCGAGCTGTGTAGCCCAAACTGCATAGGGAGACACTGTATCAAAAACAAAAGCAAAACAAACAAAAAACAGCAAGTCTTGGGCTGGGAATATAGCTCAGTGACTTAAGCACAAAGTCCAGAGTTCAATTCCCCTTAACTCGGGGGTAGGGGAGGGGTGGAGGTGTCCTTAATTTTATGGTATAGTTAACTGTATATTTCTCTAATAGAGTTTTTCAAAAATCAGATTAACCCAGAGTACAATTTTTTGTGATCACTGAAGGTCACCAAAACTCATATTTGCAAATCCCCGGTGATTTTTCTAAGGACAGTAATTCAACCTATAACAAAGACCTTGTGGGCACTTATAATTATGAGTCATATTAAATATATAACAACAGCTTCAGATTAAAAACATGAGTTGCAAATAACTTACCATTTTTAGAGTAAAAATCCAATATTTTCCCCTTGTTTCCACTTCTCTGTCCCCTTTGCTTTTATTGTCACACTCCACTGCAGATTGTCAGTAGCCATCGACCTGAAGAATTCCTTCCTCTGCTGCCACCTACCAGTTTATTTCTCTGCTGCAGCAGAAGGGTATATAGAAAAAGTTTGTGCTTACTGTTCAGATTTTAACAGGAAAAACTTCCTATTTTCACATGTGTATCAACTTTCCATGTCTGCTCCAGATATTTCTCCCCTCTAAATAAATACAGAAACAAAAACCCCAGTTATAGAAAAAAAGCAACCAAAACCCCACAGTGATCAATCAACACTCATGCTAAGCTGGGAAATGTTTTAAAAGAAAAGAAAAGAAGTTTGGAAATGTTCAAGACACTGAGCTGCTGTCATCACAAGGAGCTCCCTTCTTGACCTGTCCCTATAGTCTATTAACATACATAATTCACAATTCTGATAGGGAATCTACAATTCCTACAAAATTAAAGTTCAGAGATTACAAAAAAAAAAAAAAAAGAAAAAAAGAAAAAGAAAAAGAAAAAAAACAAAAACTGTGGAAGATGCACCATTGTAAAAGTGTTTTAAAGTAATTCTAGAAACTAGGGGTGTTAGATGCTTTACCTGCTTGAGTTTTCAATGTTCTGGACTGCTTATTGCCCAATGGCTCTGAATACATTAAAACACGAACACACACGCCACCTATATTTAAAATAGGGTAGCATTTGTATGCCCATATAAGCACTAAGTATTTTTCTTTACAAGTGAATAATAAATTTGTTAAGTCCTTTAAAAAGGGCTAACCGTGAATGCATGTACAGAAGAACCAGGGAACTGTATATATTGTATATACATGTACGGAAGAACCAGGGAAGAAAAGACTGGCAATTATCATAGTAGTTGGGGGGAATGGGGCATTAGACAGCACAAATGTTCTCTGTTTGTTAAAGTCTAAGATTTATATTTATTCTTTTTTGTTATTGGAACCACATTTCAAATTCATTATATGTCACCTAGTAAGGAACAGTATATATACGGTAGTAATGAGATAATAACAGTAACAGCTGCTTTTGTTCCACCCTCCCAACTACCTTTACCTAAAAATTAATATGCATAATTTTGCCAACTTTAAAAAAAATCAAATAATAAAACACTAAAGATAAGCACCAAAAGCTTGTCAACAGTGGTACTACAATACTGTTTCTGCTTTCTCATTCCTTCCCCACTCTCAAACCCCACCCTTTTGACCTCTGTATATGGGATGCGCCTGAGCAGGAGATGGTGGTGATGTCAGGGCTGCGCCGTTCCCACCGATGCTCCTACAGGCCTGCTGTGCTTCTGGGAACTGGGCACAGGGATGTCTGTCTGACTGAGACCTAAAACAACAACAGTTCACCCCACCCCTCATGTTCCCAAACCCCACGGTAGCAGCCAGGTGTATATATACTATATAAATAAGGTCTACCTAATATATTTGAACATGGTAAAATGTACAAGTGAGATTAATTCTTTACAAAGAGTATTCAATGTGGGCAGTGGAACAGAGGCTGTTAAAACTCTGCATGCCCTATGCAATCACTTATTCTATACATTCTAACCAGGGCCATTATCAGAAAGAGGACAGAGGTCTCCTGGATGAGCCTGGGTATACATCAATTCTGCAGGAGGATAACTGGGATTCTTTCATTAGTCAATTTTTCATTCAATGGATTATTTTTATCTAAAGATGCTTAAGAGCACTGTCCCTATCTCACAAGAGTCAACTGAAGCACAAAACAGGCTAATAACACCGTAAAGAGTACCTCTGACCAGGATTTCACTAGTGACATGAAAGACTGAGCTACTCTGGACAGGATGTTTAGAGTCACAGGAAAAAATTATGCAGGAGCATGTTTGAAGAACATGGCTAATTTTACTGAAATCTTATCTACTAGAAAGAGGATTAACTCCCCAAATGACAAAGGTAACAATCTCAGAAACTATTGACTTCATGGTTGAAGTGGGACGAGAACTGGGACAGACAGCCTTCCGGTTTACTAAACAGGAAGGCTATCAAAATGAACATGTTGCATTCCTGTTCCTGCTGCTAACTTTGTTGGCATGATCTTGGTCAATTTGCCTAACCATGTTGTGCTTCAGAAAGACTTGCCCATCTGCTTCAAACTTGTAATTTCTGAATGCTTTAGCCAAGAATTTTATGATAACCTATGTTTTATTTCTTTGACACAGTTGTCTTAGAAATGCTAAAATGATTAGTTCTGATGTTGTATTACTCCTGAATAATGAAAATTCTTCTATTAATCTATGTTTCATCATTCTCTTTCACTTTTACAATGATGTTACAAAGAGAAGCACTAAGCTCAAGTGAATGCTATGGTTGAGTTTTTAATCATACATATAACCTAGAACCTAATTTTATCATTTCAAAACTCTAGTTTTCCATACCTGTCAACTCCTAATTGATGTCTTTATACTGTGAGCTCACTGTGTATTCGGAACACCAACCCCTGAAAAAAGCTTAAGCCAGAGTAGCACAATGGAAGAAACAAACCAAAAACCAAAACAAAGCCCAAAAAAGTTACACTCTGAAATACTTCATTATAGACACATATGCAAGGAACAGTTATCTATATCACTAACCCAAATTCCCAAACCAAGTCTTGAGTTCATCCCAATCAAACTTTATTCCCAGAAACAAATTATTTGAATATATTTATAAATTTTTAAAAGTGAGTTATGACATACCCGTGGTTGCCTTTAAAATGCAAGAAGAAAGGCAATTTTTTTTTTTTAAAGGAAAGTTAAGTTAGCCTTGTGGCGGAAAGAAAGGAGAGTCAAATTACCTGCCAGCAGGCTCGGGCTGTGACTGAATCCAAACCGCTGCACGCACTTAGCACTCATTACACAGCTGCATTATGGGGGAAGGGGAGTTTAGAAGGGCACTGACCCCGAAAGTTCTCAATACTTCTCACTCATCATCAGGAAGGGGGAAGAAGGAAAGTTTTTTCTCTGGGTATATTTTTGTTTGTTTGTATTTGGTTTTTTTTGGCTCCTGAAAAGGCTGGCAAAGAACAGTAATAGTGCAAACAGTTAGAATATTTCTTTAAAAACAATTTTTAAAATGTAAAACATTAAGGAACTTTAAAAGCCAAATTTTCATTAATCTATAGAGAAAATTTTCACTAGAGTTAGGAAGCCACCCCAAAACAGCATGGCAAATGGTACAAGTATAAAGGAAATAAAATACCACACAAAAATCTAAAACAAAACTAAAAACATCTCTAATTAAACCTGAAAGACTAGAAGATTCCAACAGATTTCTGTTCACTACTGAAACATCCAAGCTTCAAAGATACCTAAATTGAATGTTAAATAAAACTTTTTGAAGAAAAAAAAGAAAGAAAGCAGTAAACCTGGTTATAAATCCTGCAATATATTACATTTTTTAAAAATCCTAGTACAACAAAACAAATTTTAAATAAAATCAAACAAACAAACAAATAAAAACAGTAGCAGCAGAGGTTACCTGTCTGAGCACCTACATTTTCTTAGGAAGGGATCGTGTCTCACCAGCCAAATAGCCCATAAACCTTCTCCAAAAAAAGCGAGCCAGGAGAAAAATGTAACACAAGATTGATTTCACAATGTCTCTATGCCCCCCAACCCCCAAGTTGGGGATTCATTGAGTGAAGAGAATTTATTTTTCCATTGGTTTCTTCTTGAGAAAAAGAAGAGATGATTTGAAAGTCATGATTTTTTTTCTCAATGCCTTCTGTACCTTTTCTCAAAGTCTGGTAAAGTGCTTGATGAAAGCAAGTCTCTTGTTGGATTTTTCTAATGTTCCAGGATATTTTTCTTAATGCGAGCACATACAGAAAGATTTCAGAGTTCATTGGAGAAAAGCCAGCAGAAATGATAAATTATAGGCACCAAAAAAGAAAAAGACTATAAAAATTTTTAAATTGAATAGTTCATATATGTATAGATAGGAATGTCCAGTTTTCATCATGAATAACATAAAAACAATATCAGAAAGAATTATTTTAAAAATACAATTTTGAGTTACAATTTTAACAATACATAAAAATTTTACAGTATTCAGATTTTTGGCATGATAATTATTACAAATATTTGATAAATACATTTTTATGATATGGAAGTTATACAAAAGATATTAACCAATTATGAAAATAAACTACCACTTAAATATTTAATGCTGTTTCCTTTAAACGCTCTGAGAGTAAGTGATCTGTTCTTATTTTTTGCCTTAACTTAAGAGATTAAACACCCATGTTTTGAAAGTTTCAATGACCATTCCTGCCCTTCTTACTGTAATGGATAGATGTAAAATCCAAATAGGTTGTTAAAACTATGTTTCAATATAATGTGAATGAACAGAAGATGGATAAATTGAGTAAAACTGTAAGTGAAAAAAATAATTTCAGATATTTCTTATTACAGTTACCTAACTTGATAAAAGTTAAAAAGTACCTAATTACATTTTTCTTGGTCCTTTATCCCACCAACCCGAAACAAGTTTTTTGTTAAATGAAAAGGTTCTTCTATTTGTGTTTTTTTAAAATGCACTAACATGTACATGTAATATAACTGCTCAAGTAAACTGTGTCATAATATGTGGCAATTAGATGGTCTCTACAAGAACATAGGAGTGATGGCTTGCTTAGACAGTTTTTCCTTTATTTCTCTAAACCAAGCAGTATGCACCCTTCCAAATATGGTCATTCAGCAGTACTAAGGATTCTTCTTTCTGTTAATGCACTAGAGGTACATGTATGAGGTCCGCATAGCTTTGTGCAAGTCAAATTCTTTTTAAATGCAATTAGAATATCCTAAAGACAAATTAGAAAGTCTTGTTATGTTATCTTTTCTCTGAAGTGAAATGAGACAGTGCACAGAGTAGAGGTACTATTCTATTTTGCCAACAGTCAACCTTTCACTCAATTTTAATATTACTTAATTCTATAGAAAAAAAAATCCCAAGTTTTATTACATTCCTTTTTTTAAGTGAGGGGAAAACTGTACAAGTAAGCATGATCAAACCTGTCAGAGCTGGTTAATATTGATCTTTTATTATTGCCTTGAAGTCTATGTAGTAGTGTCCAAGAAATTATGTTAAGGTCCATCTGAAGGAAAATAGCACTGGAGAGGCAAGAGAGGGCTTGGGTAAAAGCTTCAGAGGATTTGTAGAGAGATGAAACTTGCTGCTTATAAAATTATGTTGAGCTCTGTAGTACCTCCATTTCTTAACATACCTTCCAAAAAGTTATCCATATTTTAAAGGCTCATATGCAGTTTAGGGGCTTTTATAAATTCAGAAAATAAACGAATAGAGTCATCAGTACTGAAGGCTTAGAAGTAGGGCTATATGAGGCTCAATACTGCTAAATAAGTTCCCAAACCAAAACAAGGCCATCCAACCCAAATCCTATGTGCAGAAAGAGAATGAGTGCACAGCCATAAGTACTGAAGGACAGCACAAGGCCTTGAATAAATCATATACTGAATATCAGGCTAAAAACAGAAACAAAAGCAAAATCAAACAACATATACACAAAAAATGCCTAAGAAACATCTATTCTCCTTAGATTTTTCAGGTATGTATCTCTACCTGAAGACTATAGGACTCTAAATCATGAGAACAATACCTCTGCTTTTTAAAATAAAAAAAATTTTCCTGTCATGCTCTATTCTCTAGAATCTATCTTTTTTTGTTTGGCTGGTATAAACAAAAAGCAAAATACATACACATGCATGCGTGCACATATACACACACATATATATATATATACTTCCTTGAAAATGTGAAAAATGCAAATATATAATGCTGGCATTAGAAATAACTTAAGTGTTATACTTAAGAACTTATAAGTTCTGATCTGCCCCCTAAAAATATTTTTCTTTGACCTTATTCTTTAAATGTCCAATCACCCAAAGAAACGAAAAGGCTTTAAATGTACATGTTTCAAGTCAGTGTCTTGTTAACAAAAAGGTAGCATTTTTCTCACTTTGGCCATTGTTATAGATGCAGGCATAGAGCAGGGAATGTTAGACTAGCATGTATTAAAAAAAAAAAAGATGCAACATTAACAGAGCATATATCTTTCAAAAAAGACTTTTAAAACACTAACAAATACAAGTCAATCCACATATTGTAAACTAGTGTAATTTTATCTACATTGAGTGTTATTTTGTATACCAGACATTGCAATACTGTTCATTACTTTTCACCATGCAAGCATGCCAATTTTGTCATTAAAAAACCTTTATTGAGTTATAGTCACTTTGTTCTCCCACCAAAATTAAAAGAAAAAAAAAAAAAAAAAAGATGAAAGACAAAAATGAGAAATCCAAATAGGAGTCCCTCGAGATCTCATGGTATAAATTAAAACTGCTAGTTAACAGTGAAATGCCAGAATTTTCAGATTTGTATATAAAAATTTCTATAATTTAGGCAGATGTTTTTCCCACTCTTTACAAGTCTCACAGCACAATGTAAAGTTATGCTATCCGGTATTTTTATATGAAAAAGGTTTTGGTACAAAAGTGAGGGACCATGAACAAAATGTTCATGTTCCTCACCATGTGGCCCCAGCACATATAAATTCTGTAGTGATTTAAAAGTTATCTATGAGAGCCTGACTGTTTTTTTATATCACCACTCCTGTTCCTCTAGCGTCTGTAAACAAAAGTCAGTATATGTTACTAGCAGAGAGCTCATTTATTTCCCCCTTTTTCTCTCCAAATAATCTTACACATTTTCTCCCACCCTCCTAAGCATCTTACATGAACAGCATTGCAAGTTGGTTAAAAAAGGGGAAAAAAAAAAGAAGAAAAAGAAAAAGAAAAAAGAACTGCAAAGAAAATTTCACAAGGGTTTTGTTGGTTACTTTTCGGCTGGTGGAATCACTCCACCAGGAGTTTGATCTCACTGGCTAGCAGCTGGTTCATGTTGAACAGGCCCCCTGGGAGCTTGGTGAGCAGCTCTCGCTCCGTGCTTTCAGGGTCACTGTCGACAGAGCTGGAACTTGCGCTCATGTTGTCGACAGCAGTGCTGGCGGGGGGACCCAGCTCCGGCTCACTAGTCTCACTGGCAGTGGACACCACGGAGAGCAGGGACATGCGCCGGGTGAGCCGGCCAGAGGGCAGAAGGGAGGCTGCATAGTCCGCTATGATACCAGCTACATCTAGATTACAAGCCTTATCAAAGGCGATGAAACCTACATTTGCATTGGCCTCGCAGACACAGAAGGAGCCGTCGTCTTTCATCAGCAGGTCAATACCGCACACATCCATTCCCAGAATATTGGACACCTGGATAGCTAGCTGCTTCCCTTGTTCACTCAAGGAACACATCATCCCCACACCGCCTGGCAAAAGAAAAACAAGGTAAAAAGGTAAAATGATGAGAAACTTTAGAGTAAAATTAAAGTTGGCCTCCTAGGCTAATTCTGTCTTTTAAAAAAAAAAAAAATCAGTGACAGAAATTTACTACTTATTCTAGTGTAAAACTGGAATTTTTGTCATGCAGACTTCCTTTTCTAGAGGTATGTGTGTGTGTGTTTTAATGAAGGACTGTATGCCTACAAAGAGCCCATAATTTATTATTTTTCTTTTCTTTTTTTCATGAGACTGGGTCCACTTTACAATATGGACTGAATACAGTTGCCCCTCATCCCTTGGTATTTATAAGGGAATGTGTTCCAGGAACTCCTACAAGTATCTGGATCTGCAAATGGTAAAGTCCCTTACATAAAATGGTGTAAGAGTGTATGTTAGCTACACACATTCTTCTATATACTTTTTTGAGACAGGATCTCAATGTGTATTCTAGCTTGGCTTCACACTCACAGCAATCCTCCTTCCTCAGCCTCCTGAATGCTGGAAACACAGGCATGCACCAAAACACTTGGTTTTCCTATATACTTCAAGTCATCTCTATATTACTTATAATATCTAATACGATGTAAACATAACATAAAAAGTGGTTATAATGTTTAGGAATAAGAACAAGGAAAAGAATGTTCAGTACTGAATTAAGCCAATAATATCCACTGCAGATCTGATCACATAGAGCCCAGAGACTGCTGGAGAACAATCCTAAAGCCATGCATGTTGAGAGGGACTGAGTACCGTGAGACGGTGGCAGGCTACAGCAGGTATGCCAGCACAGACTGACACAGTGCTTACTGTGTGGCATGTTTAAGTTTTTCCTTTTTGGAACTTTTTTTAAAAAGTGTTTTCAAAGCCGGGCATGGTGGCTCACGCCTGTAATCCCAGCACTCGGGAGGCTGAGGCAGAAGGATCAGTGCGAGTTCGAGACCAGCCTGGGCTACAAAAGTGAGCTCAAGGCCAGCCTGAACTGCATAGTGAGACTCTGTCTCAAAAAGACAAACAAACAAACAAACAAACAAACAAACAAATAAATAAATAAATAAATAAATTTTAAAAAAGTGTTTTCAGCGGCCCAGCAGGATGGCTCAGTGGTCTAAAGCGCCTGCTTAGGAAAGCCTGGACGGCTGCAGGGACCGCGGTTCGATCCCTGGCACCACATGCTGCACCAGCCCTACCCTCAGGGCAGGCTGAGCCAGCCATAAAAATAAATAAATAAACAAACAAAAGTTCTGAAACAAAAAAAAAAAAAAAAAA
>PVJA010030496.1:0-25764 GCA_004027025.1 Myocastor coypus | reverse complement strand
CAATATGTAATATGTCAACTTTCAAAGAAAAAAAGGGGGAAAAGAAAAAAAAAAAAGTAATGTGGATTTAGAAAGGTTAATGTTTAGTTGTTTGATCAATCTTATATACCTATATGTATTAATCTAAACTGATCCGATGATGAAAATATGTAATATAACCATTGTTAAATTTAAACAATAAAAGAATTGGAAAAAAATAGTAGGACAGCTACAATAATTAATACAATGTATATTGTAGTCTTCATAATAGTTGTTCAGAGTATAAGATGTGGGCATGATAACTTTTCTAAACAGTATTAGCAGAAATATTTCTTTCATTGAACTGAGAAAGTAGCTATATGTATAGTCCGATAGTCCATAATAGTAGTGGGTTATCAGCACAACTGGCAATGTCAGGAATTATTGACTTGAGCCTTTTATAGCTCAGGATATTAATATGACTCTACTTTTTATGCCTTGTAGTTAAACTTTTCTGCTGGATGGTAAAGACCAAATTAAAGCAAGGCCAGTATAACAAAAAAAGTAATTTTTGTATCTGACAAGGTCAGTCAGATCCCCTCAGGATATATCCTGGAACCATGTACAGCACCTTGCAGATCTTTTTTTTTTTTTTTCACTTTTTTTTATTGTTTAAATTTAACACGGGTTATATTACATATTGCTTGCAGATCTTTTATCAGTGTCAGCCATCTGGATGAATCATGACCATTATTTGACCACTTTACTCTCTGTGAAAGCCTGAGAGAATGTTTTTTTTCTCTAGGTGACTCTCCTTAGGTACACTAAATACATTCAATCCTTTTCCTCTGTGGTCCCATTCTCCTTGAACAGAAAATTTGGGATACCACTAAGTTATAGGATGTTACAATATAGGTTTTCTTATGTCCTAAGTCCTCACTGATATAGAGGGGCTAGGGCCAAAATATTGGCAATCTTTGTAGCCTTTCTTTTTCTTTAATTTTTTGGTCTGCACACTTAAGTTGTTAACTTTACAGAAGAGAAGCTTAGTGATACTATTACCCTATAACATAAGCATTTGAGCTTAACAACACTGTGTTTCTGAACATGAAATGCCTTAGGCTTAATATGGAACTGGTATTTTTCCATCAATCATTGATATTCTAGGAAATCCCTATAGATTGTGAGAAAAAATTACACATCTTTACATAGAAATTTAGAAGTTTAATCATATACAAAATTGTAACCAGTCAATCGTATTGTATTTATTCATTTATCTCTTAAGTATTTTTTACATGATAAACAGTGACATTCAACTTTTTTAAAGGAATCAATTATTAAATGTTATTGAGTGGTAGAGCTAAAATATTGATGCAATCTATGACTGCCATTTTAACGTATAAAAAGGAAGCATTTCAACCTGTGAACATCTCCCTCAAAAGCATCTAAGTGTAATTTTTAGAGAAAAATTAGAGAAATCCAAATTAAGGGATGTTAAGAACAACTGGCCCAAACACTACCAAAATGCCAGTTATCAAACACAAAAAGGAAACTATAGAGACAGCATTAGAGGTGACCCTTTGTATCCATAAGTTATTTCTGAGGATTCAATCAGCCATGACTGAAGAAAGTTGTGTCTATACTGGACATGTAGAAGCATTTTTTCCTGGTCATCTATTTCTTGCCTAAGTGATATGGTACGACAACCACTTAGATAGCATTCCCATTTCATTAGATGTACTACATAAGACTTGAAGCACACCTAAGGATATTATATGGAAATATGGTACTATTTTATAAGGGACTTGAGTATCTGTACATTCTGGAATTTTTGGGTTCCTAGAACTAATTCCCCATTGATGCCCTAGGAGTACTATGTAAGCTTGCTGGAGAATGAAGGAAAGCATTCATCATTTGTTTGTTCTTTGAGACAGGTTTATCTATGTAGTTCAGACTGGCCTCGCACTCACTGTGCAGCCCAAGCTGGCCTGGAATGCCTTGCTCCAGCCACCTGGAGTGTGCTAAGGTCCTTTGCACAGGCTTTGCAGGTATGTGCAGTCGCACCCAACCAAGGAAAGCACTCTTCCCATAAATATCTATTTAGGGACTTCCTTTTATGATTTTATGGAATAAAACCAAAAGTCTGATAATTTTCCAGAAAATGTTAGTTTATAAATTTAAATATAATCGCTTTTCTATGAGCCAGATCAGTGGATAGCTCCACTTACACCCCTATAATGGTTAGAATTCTCTAAAGGACTAGACTCAACATGAAATATTCTTGAAAGGGGATTTAGGACACAATCAGGTGTGATGCAGTCAACAACAGCCATCTGCATATTGAAGATATGGAGGATCCAGAAGCTGTTCGGTCTAAGAAGGGGGAAACCTCAGAACATGACCAATAAAGATGCACTCACTGCTAGTCCAAGCTAAAGACCTATCACTTCCTGGATACTCCTTAGTGGGAATCTATGCTGAAGGATATGTGGAAAGTGTGAAGATCCAGGGCTTTGGTGACACTAGCTGAAGATGCACCCATTCAAGCTGAATGAAGCTGTTCATAGGCAGACCAATTTCTGCCTTCTTCCCTAACACACTCTTTGGCCAGGGCTTATAAGGGAAACAATGTAGGACTCAGAATTCATAGGATTATTTTGTAGTAGTCAGTAAGAGTCAAGTACGAAAGAGTGAAGAAAATCTGCCCACACACTAAAGACCCAAAGAATCCATAAGAGACCTGGATCCCATGGCAATGTCCTGCATGAATCCAGAGGAAGGCATAGAGCTCATGACAATGCTCCCTACAAGTCCAACCAGAGGCCTAGAGTCTATGACAAGGTGTCATGCAGGTCTGCTTCATGGATCTGTGCTGGGAAGGCCCAGAGTTCAGTGGTGAAGACTAGAAAGCTCAAGCCTGCAGGATGAAGGACCTTAGCACACTGAAGGATCTGCATTGGAGCCAAGAAGTGATGCTCAAAATAAGGAGCAGAGCTCCCCACAAAAGAACCACAGCTCTCCTCACAGACAATGAGGCCCTGATGGTAACAGCCTAGTTTATGTCAGGAAAGCCAGTGTGTCAAGCTCCTCCAGGTGACCCAACAGTGCCACCTCTTGCTCTCCAGTTTTCCTTTTCATGCTGTTGGCAATAATCCTCCACACCCAGCACCATGCTGGTTCAGTTTAGCTGGGTGTTACAAGTTGACCATCAGTTGGCAATCCACCACACACTTCACCCTGCTGCAAGTGGCTTTTCGCCTCAGCTTGCTGGCCCTAACACCAGTGGTCTCTGGAAACACCTTTGCAGACACATTCAGAGTGCTTCACTAATGTACTAGGCATCACTGCATCCAGGCACACTGACAGTTGAGTTCAACTGCTCGAGTCCTTGCTTTCTATCACTTCCAGTTACATTCTGCTATCTTTGAACCTTTGTTACTCATGCTCTTTAGTCACCACCCTGCTTTTGGTTGGCTATTTTCCTTTTATAATTATTAAAACTCATTTGTGCTCATGTTGACCCAACTTATGTGAGAATTAATTATGGTGTATACCTTTTTAATTTAGCTGTTATGTGCTGTGCAAATCCTTACTACTTCAACATACATACAGAGCTTACACATTTTTTATGAGATAATATAATTTTCATATTGCTGTTTCTTTTGAAATGATCTTTTAAGAATTTTATGTATTGGTTACAGGGTCTTGCTATACAGTTCAGACTCATGGTGATCCTCCTGTCTCAGCCTCTCCAGCATATATTGAAAGCATGCAACATCATGTTGGGTCTTGGGGCAGTACAGTGTACCCAGGTTTTGGGGCTGGCATGAGATGCAGTACTGGGGACTGAGCTCGTGTCCTTGTGGTTGCCAAGCAGACACTTAGATCATTAAACTATCTCCTTAGCCTATAATGAATTTTTATACAGTATAAAATTTGATATTTCCTTCACTAATTTTAAGTGAGTTTGTTCCATATTCATTCTCATGATTTACAAAAACAGGTAGGTTTCGTTTTGATCAAAATGTTGATTTTATCATTTTTAAAAGTTAACTACTACATTTAATTTTTATTTTTGCACAGCGTCTCACTAGGCAGCATAAACTTATAGTGATCCTCCTGTTTAAAGCCTTTTCAGTGCTGGCATTGCAGGCACACAGCATCCCACCTGGACTCTGTCGCCAGCTCAGTGCACTGTACGCCAGGGCTGGCACTGCATGTGGTGCCAGGGAGTGAACTCCAGTTCTTGTGCTTGCCTAAGCAGGCACTTAATCTGCTAAGTTATCTCACTGGTCCTCTCCTTCATTTTAGAAAAATATTTCTAAGTAAGATTCAGGGCCTTCCCATCATAAGGCCTATCTAGTAAGAACCTGTCATGTTATCAGGAAAAATAAATGTATTATAAAGGGCAATCTGCCTGGATTAGAACTAATATAAAAATATTTTATAATATGAAACTTCATGTTTATGCAAGCTGGCCCTGGATTATGACCAAAAGACCAAATTGGATAATATAATCTCAAGTATTATAGAAATTTTTACCTTGAATGAAGCCAGAGACACAGGACAGTGGAGAGGAGGGGTAGCTCTGAACTCAGATGGCTTGGGCTTTGAGTCAGTGACACACTGTACTCACTGGTTGATCTTGGGGGCCTGGTTCTCCTCACTGTGCAAAGCAGATCATAAATAATGGTACCTCACAAAGCTGGTTGGTGCAAGTAAGTTCCCATGAAAGTGGCCCCATACTAGCTTCTGGTGCACAATTACGTGCTTAGAAAAGGGTAGTGCTGATGGCGGTGAATGATGCTGTCGCTAGTTTCTCTTAGAGACTTAGAGACTTAGAGACTGGTTTCTCTTAGAGACTTTTATCCATTTGGCTCTATTCCCTTGAGTTCCTGACCTCCGAGAGCAGAGTGAATTTTGCAATAAATTCTGTGCATTTATATGGAGATGAAACGCAGACTCTTCACTGCTTTCAATAGTGTGGATCTCACTTTTTAATTTTTAATTATTTTTTATTTTTTATGTATTTGGTACTGGGTCTCACTATGCAGCTTGGACTCATAGTGATCCTCCTGTTTTCAGCCTCCTCAGTGCTGGGATTACAGGTGTGTGCCACCACATTTGGTTTGGGTAGTCTGCTCAGTGTGGCCTGTGGTGCCAGGAATCAAATACTGGTCCCTGCACTTGCTTAAGCAGTCACTTAGTCTACTAAGCTATCTCACAGGCCCATGGGTCTCATTTTTATCACTGTTTTCCTCATTTACAATCTGTCTTCTCTTGCCTCACTCAGGCCATTATGCCCACACTTGAACATTTGTGAATCTCAGAGTTTAGGATAAAGATGATAATATTAAATCTCTCTGCGTCTCTCTCTCTCTCTCTCTCTCTCTCTCTCTCTCTCTCTCTCTCTCTTTCTCTCTCCTTCCAAAACCATCTATTTACTAAAGAGAATGCCTTGTAGCAACTACCAGGTAAATAACACATCTTCCAGCTTGATGCAAAAGTTTTGACACAAACAGTTTTCATCTTCACTGTGTCACTAAGCAGTGTTGAAGGAACTGTGATGACCTTATTACTCTGATACATTATTGACCTAATTTTTAGTCCAAGTATGTGTAGCTGGAACAAAAATTTCACATTTAGTTCTCATTCATTGTGCCTAAATTTATAGATATGATTATTTTGATTATTTTGAGTTCATCATAGAATTCTTCAGTACAGAATACCTGTCCAATTATCTTGACATCTTCCTGATGGGCAGTAAATATTGTGAAGTTTTATAAGAATTCATTTGAGCACAAAGTTATACTTTTCATATTTTGATTTCTTGTTGTGTCTATGAAAGCTATGTTCTAAGATTCATTTTATTTTAACTTGTGTTACTAAGTGATTCAGAATGTCTGGACTTTTCCAGAACAGAATGTGTGAGGCAAAGTCTCATTCCTGTAATAGAGAAAGATCTTGGTCCAAGGATCTCTTAACTTACTTCAAAACAAACAATCTGTTAAAATCTTGTGTGCTGGAAGTGAAGGGATAGGGGACCATACATGTTTTAGTTTTGAAGGAAAGTAAATGTTTTTGCCAAAAATATAACAATGTGAACAGATTGGGGACAACTGGGTTACAACGTGAGACTTGGCTAGCAGAAGCAATACTTAGATTATAGAGATTGTTCTCTGAAAACAAAATCTGTAAGTTTTTCAAATTACCTGAAAGGCAGGTTAGCTTTTGAGCTTCTATTTCTTTAGCTAACAAAATTTCTGCTTTCTTATATTTTGGTTGAAAAATGTGTATATATCTTTCTAGAGAATACAGTCCAGTCTTAAATATGGTAAAGTCTTATTTGAAAATCTCTTGAGATTATTTCCACAAATGAACAAGACATTTTCCCAGAAGCATTTGTTGTTTGTAGACAGTGAAGAAAAAGGGGGAGAAAAGGGACAAGCTTCTTAGGGAGCAAGAGGTTTCTTTTTGCCAGGAACCTCTATTTTTCCTTAGCTTATCCTTAGCACGGATATCAATCCTTTTAAAATAAAATAACCTTTGGACTAAAGTGTTTAAAAGGAGGTTAATAACCTTGGGTAGATATCCGTTTGCAGAGACCGGACCTTGAAGGAATCTGGTAAACACACACAGATCTATTTTCACCCCGCACTTGGAGGGCCTTGCTCCAGTTTCCTGCTACATCCTGCACTACGTGTGGGAGCGCCAGTGTCGTTTGGCTGCTTGCTTCTTTGTAGGTAGTACTTGTTAATCCCGTACACTTTTAGATTTCTTTGAATATCTTTGAAATTCTGAAGCTGCACAGGACGTATTCTAGTGTGCGTCTTTTAGGATTTGTTTGGC
The DNA here is from genome assembly GCA_004027025.1 of Myocastor coypus. Classification (NCBI taxonomy): domain Eukaryota; kingdom Metazoa; phylum Chordata; class Mammalia; order Rodentia; family Myocastoridae; genus Myocastor; species Myocastor coypus. The sequence goes on along the minus strand of PVJA010030496.1, from coordinate 18,957 downwards.
TGAGCCCTCTGCGCGCAGGAGGGGCCTCCCCCTCAAACGTGGCCCTCCTCTGTTTTGGCTCTGCTTCCCACTGCTTTGGCTGTGTCGTCCATCACTTCTCTCCACCAGGTGGCCGAGATGATCACTGCTGACTGCAGGTTTGCACTGCATTCACGACTAAAATCTCAGGAGGGTGGGGAGTGGGGAGAACAAGTGTCTTTCTCCTAATTCAGGCACAATTTCCTGATTAGTTTGACTCGGTTCCTATTCTCTTTTCTGAATCGGTCGTGATGACGAAGAGGATAAGTACTTCCATCCTTCCACTTACCCATATCTCCCACGGCCGCTCTAGCCCAAGACATCATCATATCTTGTTTAGAAATGAGTCTCCCGACTGGTTTCCTGGTCTGTATCTTTCCTCCTCTTTAGTCTGTTCTCCGCAGGGAACCAGAGCTGCTAATGTGTTTGTCAGATCCGAACTGTGCACAGCTTGCTTTTCTGTTTCGCTTCATGTGAAGCTGACAGTCTTCAGCAGTCCCTGAAAAGACCACCTGGGAGTCCTGAGCTCTGGAGTCTGACCTCCCATAAGCCCGCAGGATCCTTCCATCCTTCCCTGAGCCTCAGCCACACCGACCACCTGCTGGCCCCATCCACTGCCATCTCAATTTGGGCCGGTGCCCTGGTTTACTACTAGATTGGGAGCATCTACCACCGGACATTCACAGCGAGCTTTGGTACCTCTTCGAAGTATTCCCTACCTGGCCCTCTGTTCAGGGAGACCATTTCTGTGCCATTTAAAATGGAAACCTTCAGAAATATTTTCTGTTTCCCTCCATCTCAGACACCATTTTATTTTACTTATCTCCTTAATTGTCTGTCCTCATGAGGTTTAACCCTATGAAGGCTGGAGCTTTTGTCCATTTTGCTCAATATTGCTGTCAAGTCTGAAAACTGCGCTACGCCATAGCACCATTGCTGCACCAGTTTGCGGAAGGAATGATGGAACAACTAGACAACCTAGGCCCTGGGCTTAGTTTTAATTTAGCACAGAGATAGATAGATAGATAGATAGATAGATAGATAGATAGATAGATAGACAGACAGACAACAGAAGGCAAAGGCAACCTTCACAATGCTAAAAAAATGTTGTCAGTTACTCTTCAGAGGACTAATATCTAAAATTTATACTATAGAGAACTCAAAAAAGTTAAACCCCCAGCATTTAAAAAAAATAAAAAATAGGCAATCAGAAAGAATAGACACTTCTGAGAATAAGTAGAAAAGCCAAGAAACACATGAAAAAAATATTTAACTTTTAGCCAGTAGAGAAATATTAGTTAAAACAATACTGAGCTGCCCATTTTACTCCAGAAAGAATGGCTATCTTTAAGAAATCAAATAATAACATATACTCCTGAGATTGTGGGAAAAAGACAAAAGCCCACTTTTACATTATTGGTGAGCATGTAAACTAGTAAAACTGTTTTGGAAGTCAGTATGGAGATTCCTCAAATTCTATTTGACCTAGTAATTCCTCATTCAGATATCTTCCCTAAGGAAAGTTTGTATGCTACAGTGATACGTGCATACTCATATTTATAGCAGTAAAACTTATCATAGATAAATCTTGGAAGCAACAAGTGAACGGATGAGGAATGGCATTTATGTACAATGGAATAGTACTCTGTTATGAGGGATAAACTTCTCTTGTAGGAAAATGGATGAACTTTAAGGCCGTGCTATTAAGTAAAATAAATCAGACATATAAGCCTAAATATCATGAGGTTTTTATTAAATAAGAAACCCAAAACATACATAATTAAAGACAAGAATAAAAGGTAGATGGTAGGAAAGAAGAAGGCAAATCTCTTACAAATGGGAAGGAGCAACAAGGTGAAAAGAGGGGGGAGCAGATGGAAAAAGAATGAAGGTGTGCCACACCCGGGCGTCAGCGCCCCACGAGGGTGCCATCACGTGCATCACACATGAGCACTAATAACAGCCAAACATTTACAAATATATTTAGAACTCATCGTTGTGAATATGTGCCAAGATTGTAGAGACATAGCTGAAGCAATTCAGAGGAAAATGTATATTTTGAATACAATTATCAAAAGCATAATTAAAAACAAATAAGAAAGGGCTTCTGCCCATAAAATTACAATAGAAGTATGACAGGAAACTCAAGGAAAATGTAATAAAAATAAAGACAGAAATCAATCATGAAGTGTATGGAGAAGATTAATAAAATCAAAAGGTTCAGAGCTATAACTTGAAAGTTGTATTTGTGTCTATTTTTGTTTTGTCTTGCTGCAGTTCTATAAATTTAATAAAATAAGGTAAGTTAATAATAAATTTAATTAAATAGGAAACACTAAGAAAAATTAGACACAGAATCTTTCAAACTGTAGCTCTCAGTCTTTCAATTATTCCACCTATAATAGTTAACTAAAAGTTTTGTTTGGATGCAAGTAAATAATTAAGAATTAATCAAATAATATAAAGAAATTGCCTGATAATTCATTTCTACAATCTTGTTTCCTGAAAACTAAAATCTTTGTCTAGGTCTAACTTACATTTTCATGTATTAGCCAATGAAAGTAAAAGCTCTAGTTGATGCTATATAAAAATTATTCAAGCAATCAAAAAATTATTTAGCCTGTGATTTTTCCATGCATGATTTATCTAAAAGTTAAAGATATTACATAAAGATAATTATACACAGTCAAGGGACTAGAAAAATAGCTCAGAAGTCTAAAGCACCTGCTTAGCCAAGCTTAGGCAAGAGGAGGGACCACTGTTCATTCCCAGCACCACATGCCACACCAGTCCCTCCCCCAGGGTAGACTGAGTCAACCACAAGGAAGGAAAAAAAAATTATACACAGCCAAAGTCAATTGGTAGGGTTGGCCAGATAGGTCAGTGGACTAAAGCGCCTGCTTACGCAGAGCTCAGCAGCTGGGGTTTGATCCCCAGCATGCCTTGCTGGTGCCACCCCTGGGGCACGCTGAGACTATGATTGAGACTGGGTGTGGTGGCACGCACTGTAATCCCAGCTCTTGGGAGGCTGAAAACAGGAGACTCACTACAAGTCTCATCTACATACTGAGAGCCTGAAGACCCTGTACTAAATGCAATTTTTTAAAAAGTCAATAGATAAGTTAGCTATTTCTGGCCAACAAGTTTCACCTATTAACCCCACAGCTCTCAAACCCAAAGTCCCTATCTCAGTGGACATCAGAAAGATTTTTTATTTGCACATTTATTCATTTTTGCCTGACTGGCTTCTCTCACTGCCTCCTCCGGGTTACAGAACTTAGTTTTAATTTAGCAAGGAGGGCTTCATCCACCTCAAGCGAACTCTAACAAGCTTTATCTATAGCTCCTCCTTTACTTTTTAATTCAAATATTTTTTACAATGTAAGATTTTGTTTTCAGACATATAAACTTTTGAAAGCTAAACTCTCATTATTAATTTCTGTAATTATTGCTTTGTATCTACAGAACACAATCTCTCTTAAATGTAGTATGGAATTTATCAGTACTTCCTTTGTAATAACACAGTATTTCATCAATTGTATCATGTCCTTGAAAATTAATGTGTTATTCTAGTTTCTAAGTATGGAGTTCTATGTAAAAATAGTCTGAATTTATTAAGTGGTGACAATTGGATCATGTACATCTGTATTTTTTGTTTGATTAAACTATTAATTTCTGAGGGATGTGGTATAGTTCCCTACAATGTAGCTTAATATATTTTAAGGCAACATAATATGTATCAATGAAAACTTTATTTTCTAACTTTATTTTTTAAAACAATCTTCAACATTCTGTCTATCCATCTAGTTATCATTTTCTGTTTTTATGCATTTGATATTGTCCATTTTCTTTTTTTTTTTTTTTTTTTTTTTTTTTTTTTTTTTTTTTTTTTTTTTTTTTTTTTTTTTTTTTTTTTTTTTTTTTTTTTTTTTTTTGTGGGACCAGGGTTCGAACTCACGACCTTGCACTTGCCCAGCAGGCACTTGTGCCTCGGAGCTATCTCCCCAGCCCCCCATTTTCAGATATTGAAATCATCACTGTAGCTTTCTTCTGGTATATTCTGGGATGTCTTGTTTTTACTCTTTCAGTTTTAACCCTTCATACCTTCTGTCTTTCTGTGTTTCCTCTTATAGTTAACATTTCCACTTTTCTCTTTAAAAAAGAAGGCTTTTGTTGTGAACTATCACTTAGACCAAAGGTGCTCACAAGTCAAATCTGAACAGCCTAGGATTTCTCACCAACACAAACTCTTGAAATCACTATTCATATCAAGAAATAACACTGTTGGGGTAGCACAGTGAACTCCTGTCCCCTTCCACTGGATCACTGCTGATATCCCCCAGAGGTGACCATTTTCCTGCCTTTGTGGCCTTCATATCACCCTTGCCCTCCTTTGTAATTTTGTGACCCAAGGCTACTTCCTGAAATACTATGAACTAGCTTTGCCTATTTTATATCGATTAAGGCATGCAGTTGATGTTGTTTTGAATCTGGTGTCTTTCATGAAGGTTTGTCATTGTGGATACTAGCAGTATTTTATTTTCTTTTTCCTAAATACTCCATTATGTGACTATACCATAATTTATTTACTCACCCTCCTATTTCTTCATATTGGTGTTGTTTTAACATTTTGGCTGTTGTTAATAAAGCTTCTGGTACCATTCTCATCCATGTTCTTGGTGTACGTACGGACACTTGTCCAAGGGATACATTTACATCTAAAGGTGAGGCTTGTGCATCGTAGACTATGCAAGTGATCAACTATAACAGACACTGACAGCTTTCTGAAAAGGTTCCCTGCCAGCGCTGTTTAACAGTTTTCATTGGTGCTATAGCCTTGCCCTCACTGTCTTTAACATTTCACTGTTTTGATGTTTAATGAATTTTCACTACAATTTGTCTTTCATTTATCTCCTTGTTAATGAAGTTAAACACTTTGTCCTATCCAATGTATATTGAGCAACCAATTATCTTCTTAGAGCAATGTTTAAGTCATCTCCCTCAATTTCTCTTGGTTTTTCTGCCTGTTTTTAATTCAGAGGACTATTTATGTTCTGGAAGTATAGATATGAAGAAACCACATGTATTGTATATATCTTATCTCATTCGTTTACCTTCATAATCCCTACTGTTGTGTCTTGGTGAGTGGAAATTCTTAATTTTGATGTATTCCAGCTTATCAGGCTTTTCCCCTATGGTGACAGCAAGCAAAGAAATGACTGATTAGAAAATGAAATGACCCATGTTTAAAACCATATATGAATCACTTCCAAGTAAACTGAGTGTTTGATTTTATGATAATATAATTAACAGCAAAGAAATATATTTTCATAATATTTATTTTTTTTCATAATATTTGAATAATATGTTCCAACTTATCTTTCTTCTCTTCCTCTTCCTCCTTCTCTTCTTCGCCTGGTCCTTGTCCTTGTGCTTCTCCTTCTTCTGTTTTCAGTAGCAGAGATAAAATTCAGGATCTGTGCTTCCTAGGTAGGCACTTATGCTGTTGAGCCATCTCCCCAGCCCCTGTATTCCAATTTGTGAACATCCTTTCATTTACTTTAGATTTTCTTTTGTTTCCTTACTGTTTTATGGATGCTTTATAAGAGTTTTATACACCATTTTTGGACTCATTTCAATGTATTTGAAATTTCATGATGCTAGTATGTATATATATTCTAGAAAATTTTGTTTTCAAGCTACTGATATGAAGATATGTGATTTATTTTTAACACAGTGGCGATGAATAGTAACCTTTGTAATTTCATATATTAATTTTAATAATTCACATATAAATTCATAAAATAATACACATAAAATAATATATGAAAATACTAATAGTCTTAATTTCTTTTCTTATTTCAAATTTAATTTTTGGTAAATGTATGGGATACATTTTTTAAAAAATGTATTTAGTACAGGGTCTTCAAGTCTCACTACATAGATTGGACTCATAGTGATTCCCCTGTGTTCAGCAACCCAAGCACTGGGATTATAGGTACACTACACTCAGTCTCAATCTTAGGGGTGGGGCCAGCATAGCATTCAGGGGATCGAACCTCTCCATTGGTCTGCCTAAGCAGGAGCTTTACTCTGCTGAGATATCTGGCTGGCCCTGAAATACGTTTGTTTTGGAGAATATACTGCATAATATACTATATACTATATATTATATATATCCTTAATATTTAACATGTCTAATCACTTTCAATTCACTTTCCTTTCCTATTCTCTCCTTTCCTCTCTTCCCTTGGTCTCCTTATCCTATTCCAAAAAGTCTACCTTTATTTTACTCTTTTGTTTATGTATAGCTGAGTTTCTCATATCATAAGACATCCAATATTCAACTTTTTGGGTCTTGAATTATTTTACTTAATATTATCAATATCCATCCATTTTCCTATAAATGAGTTGAATTCATCCTTCTTTATGACTGAATAAAATATCATTGTGTATGTCTACCATATTTCCTTTATCCATTTCTGCACTGATTGGTATCTCAGTTGTTTTCAGAGCTTAGCTGTTGTGAATTGTACTGCTATAAAAATGGATACCCCTTAATCACTATAGCATATAGTTCTTTATAACAGTTCTTATGATATATTGTTGCTTAATGGCAATCAACATCTTTGGCTTATTTCTAACGTGTCGAGAGAAGGACTCAAGGGCTGGGGAGATAACTCAGTGGCACGACACCTGACTGACAAGCACAAAGCCCTGAGTTCCATTCCTAGTACGGAAAGAGAAAAGAAAAGGCTTCAATATTTGGTCATTCCATGTCAAGAAAGACAGAATAACTTACTTACTTATAATAGTAAAATGAAGTTTGTATCGTCCATGTCGGACATTTGCAAAGGGCATGAGAAGAAATCTGCTGTTCATCTTTGGTACATACGGCATTACCTGCGGTGGTTCTAACCAGAAGGTCTATTTCCACAATCATTTCTTTTTCAAGATTGCTTTTTCACCCACACATCTGGAGCCTTGGTACCACTAGGGTTCTTCTTTACCCACATTCCAAGCCGTTCTTGGCACTTGGTTCTTTTTTTTTAGACAGGGTCTCACTATGCAGTTCAGGCTGGCCTTGACCTCACTTTTGTAGCCCAGACTGGTCTTGAGCTTGCACCAAACCTCCTGCCTCAGCCTCCCAAGTGCTGGGATTACAGGTGTGGGTCATCATGCCTGCTTGAGCTTAGTTCTTTATGTGATGGCAGTGTCAGCATATTCAAGCTCTTTAATGTCAATCAGGCTTCCAGTGTACTTGTTCCTTTTTCAGGCTTCAAACTCTATGGATTTAAGGCCATGAAGTCATATAGATTATGAATACATACACACACGCACACACACACAAACACACACATATAAAATTGAAATGAATTGTATTCTGAAAAGTAAAAACCAAAGTAAGAACAAAAATCAGAAACAGAGGAAGAAACAGGTAACATACAACAACACATATGTTACAAATTTTTAAAACAAGAACGGTTGGTTAACAACGGTTAATATATTATCCATTTTTATTGTCAAATCTGTTGCTCAGATTGGACATATGACTAAATATTACTGCTTGCTTTCATGAAACCTTAAATTTTTATTCTTGTCTTTTTTCTTTTTTTACCTATTAAAAACTATTTTGCAGAGAGTATATGTAGTAATAACTGATATGACATTAGAAATGGTACACATTTTGAAGACCACGATGAAGATGAAAGAAAGGAGAAAAGATTTAAAAAAGGACAAGAAAAAACCATGCAAGTATATATACAAGATAGCTGAGGTGATTGTACCAAAAATTTCCATCACTGTTTTGAAAATGGCAGTTAATGTGTAGAATTTTCACCTTGACAAACTCTGTATGCTGATATCTGTGATCTAAGCAACTATATCGAGGACAACAATGTATAATACAAAAACCATGTACATGTATATTTAATTGAAAAACAATTTTAAGACAACATTTCTGGCATAACCAGATTTTAACACAATGGGGTAGAGAAAAAATAGGTAATTCATTACGTATGGTGATGGCAGATGTTTAGTTTTGAAGGCAGAGACAGCAGGAAGTGAGTGTGTGCACATGAGCGAAGGCAAGGAGGATGCAGAGTGTAGGTGAAGGGCGCCTGAGAAAGTGAGCGTGCCCGGAAGAAAGTAGGTGGGCCACAGGAAGTAGCGCGGACCACAGGAAGCTGCGCGGACCACAGGAAGCTGACTGGAAAAACGCCTTTGACTTTACCTAATTAAACAACCCAAAGGCAAATGGAAAATCTCACACACAAATTCTGTAAAGAAATGGAAACAAAAAATAAACATGCATGTGTTCAGGGAGGGGTGACAATTCCAATTTGCTCTAATATGTGCCTCACTTCTTGGAACTTTATTCGGTGAAACCATTTGTTTAAAAATAGAACAGCAATGCTTTCTTGAGGATTACCCCCACCCCATCACTAAAACTTAGATTTTCTAGGAGGCACTGACGATTCAGTGTAAAATTTAGCTTTTTCTAGGCTTATGATATTAGTAGCTTCAAAATGCTCTACTGAATTCAGGGAAATATTGAATTAGAGAAGATGATGGTTTCATCTTGTCTGGAGCTCAATGTGCTTACCTGGTTTTCCACTAGGTGTCTCTTTGCGTACGTGTTACAACACCAGAGAAAACAGCTATTTGGGCAGGCATCAGCTGCTTGGATTCTCTTCAAACATGTTTCAGTTTTAGAAGTAGTTAAGAATGCCTTTAGCAGAAAAGTTCTTCTTAAAGAATAAAATAGCTTATCTTGGCTATTTATTTCACCTTTATTTTAGAAACTTAGGAGACTCAGCGATGAGTATGTGCAAATTTCGTATCTCCATACCTGCATTGTTAGCAAAGTAATAGGATGGAAGCCATAGACTCATTAATCTGTCTGTTTAAGGTTCCAACTAGCAAACCCACATTATTTATAAATGAAGGTTCAAGAAGAATTTGCTCAGATTCCCAAACAAGCAGTGTTTTACTGCCCAGAGTCTCTTTCTAGGAGCTGCATACCCTGCTGATCAAACTTTGTGTCCTTCAAGGCCAGCTGATTTGTGATTCCACATGTAACCCTTCGGGCAGTCACATCACACCCTGGAGTCACATTTGGAGTTCTCTGAATTATCTTCATTTGTCAAGTAGCCTTCCTACTGTAACCTGTCCTAAAGCTGAGAAAAAGTCAACTAGACATCCATTAAGTGCCTCCTGTGCCGGGAACCCTTTGCTTTATGCAGTGTGTGCTTGGGGCCAGGCTAAACCTTTGAGGATATTCCGTAGGTTTGCAGTACAAATGCTTTATTATTAGGCCTAATCCAATAGCTAGCTTGGATGTCCTATCATACATCTGGCTTGCATTATCTATAAGAATTATGGGATGCATTCATCCTTTAATGATGCAGTAGAATTTTCTGCTTGCAAAACAGTCAAGCATTCTTCTGCTAAGGAGAAATAGAAACAGCAAAGCTTAGTATAGGAGCATTGCTCATTACCTAAGCTTCCTGAAGGCTGAAGACCTGAATTCAGATTTTGACTTTATAATTTGTTCGCTACACAAACTAATCAGCATGGCAGTTTCTTTGCTAAGGAAGAGGCAATATAACTTCACAGAATTGTTGTGAATACTGAAAATAGTTTGCAAGAACCCTGTTTGCTATCATTCTAAGAGTCTCCAAAAAAGAGTCACTTTATTTTTAATAGAGACAATCTTTCTAATGATTAGGATATGGCTGTGTGGTGAATTAATTAATGATCAACTTGTAACACCCAGACTAACTGAACCAGTGTGGCTCTGGGGTGGAAGGACCACCTGAGGATTGTTGCCAAGGGCACAGAAAAAGAGAACTGGAAGGGCATGTGTGCTGCTAAGAGTCCTCCTGGAGAAGCGTGTTACTCCAGTTTTTTTTTGATAAAAACTCAGCTGTTATCATCAGAGAAGTTCAGATCCTCACTGTTGCTAAGGATGGCTGTGGTTCTTTTGGGGGAAACTCTGGTCCTTACCTCCAGCATCACTTCCTGGCTCCATTGGAGGCCCCTTAACCTGTTCTCCCAGATCATTCATCCTAAAGACTTTCCACCACTGATGTTTGGGCCTTCCCAGAGCAGATCCTTGACACAGACTTGCATGTGACATTGTTGTGGACTCTACACTGTCATTCTGATTCACACAGAACATTGCCATGAGATCTAAGCCCTAAGCCAGATTCTCTGTGTCTAGTGTGTAGAGAGATGTCCCTCGCTCTTCTGCACTTGGCTCTGGGTGAATATTATAAAATAATCCTATAAATTACATATCCTGAATTAAATCTTTCTTTTGTAAACCCTGGATGCAATAAGCTGATTAATTGTTTATGGTCTCTAACTTTCTAACTAAGCTTTAGACACTGCCATTGCAAAATCATAAAGAAAATTAAAGTGATATTTTTTAATCAAAGAACCAGCCAGACCAAATTCTGCAGCTCTGGGCAATGTGTGAAACCTGCTTGAAATTACATATATAATTTATTTACTTTCTTTTTTTATCCTCCTTGTAGGCAGCAATGGCTCCACTGCATAGACCCTTGCTGCACACATTATCTATACATTTGTATGAGAAGTACATTGAATTACATTTTGGCAAGCTTGAGTAAAGGTGACCGACTGCCTCAGAGCAATACACACTGGCTAGAATTCTCCACCAACAAAAGTATGCTATTTTCCATAGGGAGAAACTATGATTATTATTCATGTGGAGAAACTGAGAGGTGCAAGTTGCAGAAGGTAAAGGCCCTCATCTGTGTGCTTGTCTGGCTTCTCTTAGAGCACTGAATATGGTCTTGCCCTTACAGGTTTTGTAAAGTTCGCTTGGGAATCTGACATGGCTACTTCAGGGCTGTGTGTTGGAGACCTGGTGGAAACCGTTATAGAGCTCATGGGGCACACCTGGGTAGCCTTAATCATTGATAATTAATATTATGAATTAATAACTGACCCTTACATACAGTGCCTCCTGTGTCTGGTGCCCTTTGCCTTACATGATGTAGTGCTTGGGGACAGACTAAACCTTTGAGAGCATTCCTTGGGTTTCCAGTACAAGTGCCTTCTTATCGGACTTAATCAAACAGCTAGCTTGGACATGAAACCCTCTGGCTCCTAGAGGTTCCTTGGATCCTGAGCTGGCTTATGAGGAAGTAGGTATGACTACAAGTTTTATCTGCATGGATGGACAAGGCCACCAGTAAGGTATATTTGTGTGTGGGATATAGGTATTTGGAGAGAAAAACAACTATGCTTATGTAAATAATCTGAGTCAGTGAAAGTGGGCAGGCCAGTTTTATTCTGCAGGAACATCTGGGACCGCTGCTTTTCAGGCTGGTGCAATGGGTCTTAAGATAACAGCAAGATGAATAAATCCTGTGGAAGTGAGGCCCAGTGCTGCTTGGAACACCGAGTTACTCTCAGGAGCTGGGGAATTGAGCATGTCTGCCTATGCTAGACGCTTCAAGAAGCATCTGCAGCCTGTGGCAGGCTGCCCCTTGTCCCAGCCTAAGGGAACGCTATGAGCATTGGCCATAATTTTCAAATGTTCAGGAAGCCTGCAGAAGGTCAAAAGACTGGGGCAGCTGAGCAACTCAGGGGAGCTGCATTCCTCCCAGGGGGGTGTGCCAGCAGCCATGCGTGTCTGGTAGATTCTTCCAGAGGACAAAAGAGGCAGATTTCATGAGCTTCCTTGCAGTTTGGAACCTGGCTGTTACTATGGTAAAATGGTCTGACGGGAACAAAGATTGACAAAGAGTGAAAAAAGAAGGTTTCATCCTCTTTAGAGTTTGTGGATTTTGTGTATCTGAGCCTTGATTGTCAGGACTGACAGCCTCAATGGGGAGGCAGGGAGGAGAAGGAAGGGAGAGGCCTGCCAGTCTCCTTGGATGATGTTTTTTAGGATTTTAATGGTGTTGAAAATAAAGTGATTTAAAGCATCACAGTTTCTCTGATAAAAAAAGCTGTGGTACTTAAAGCCATCTGTCACTTCATCAGCAAAGTGGAGAGGAGAGAAGAGAAATACCACAAACTGGGGGGGGGGTAATAAAAAGGAGAAAAAATTTTCTAAAACAAGTGGGAAAATGGATTGGGATCAGAACGATCATTGAAGCTTATACTAAAAAAAAGTGCAACAATCTAGATAAGTCATTTTCCCTTTCACAGATTCTCTGGAAAGTCCACAACCTCTAAATTACCCGTCTGTGTATCACTGTACGCATGCTAATATGCAGGTCAGTTTGCGTTTGGTTTCTTTCCCTCCTGTTTTGACAGGAGAGAGACCTCTTGCGAATTGGCAAGACTAATGGATTATTTTATCCCTTTGTCTTCACACATGCGCCATCACACATTTTCTTTTCTGCTCCTTGACCCGTGACGAGGCGCTATCACGAGGCAGCTCGCGCTCACTGATGAGACGCTCTCCTTGATGGTGAAGGGCACGCTAGCTCCCAGATGTCTCACGTGCTTTTTGATGACTGACATTTTTGCCTCAAGAATGACCAGGATTTTCACTTCCTCCAGCTTTAACTTATGGACTAGCAATGTATAACTTTGACACCTCTTTATACATTTTCTACGTGTTCATTTGTTGGTCTGATATCAAATACTGACATAATGTTAGGGAATAGGCAATTAATCGGGAGCTTTTTAACATTTAGTTCAGAATTGCATTGTTTTCACTTAAGGACCAGGAATGCATTCTAACTCCTTTTACAGATTTAAAAAGTATGAATGACTTCATTGGGTTGAAAGACTTTTCCTGTTTTTTGTGTACTAAGAAACTATTCTTACAGCAGCCATAAACATGAGCAAGAAAACTATTTCGTTAAACTTTGAGTTAAGGGACCAACCAACATGTCTCTGAAAGGATCATCTTGGGAGTTGAATCAGCCTTGAAGTAGGAAAGCTGTTTTACTTGATGAAACTTGTCATTGTATTTGCTCAAACTCTTATCTGGATACTAATTCTATTGGGAAGAATAGTTTTGTATCCTGCAGCTGTTTCCAGATAATCACCCCCACTTTAGACAATTGCTCCCACTTGCTGTGTGTAGACTGTGCTCTGAGCACTTTCCATGATATTTTACTTAATGTTCATAAGGCTTCCATAAGTTATTATTACAGTATTTCCATGTCACAGATGAGACAACTGCTATTCAGAGAAATGAAATGATTTTCATAAATTTTCACATCTAACAAATGGCAGAATCGGAATTTCAACAAAAACCTGTTCAAATTCATATGATTTAGTGCAGCAGCTTTGAAACATGATTTTGTCTTGTGCCCATAAAATAACCCAGAAGCTCCATATACCACTTTACATTACCTAAGGGTTTCATCCAACATGTAGTTGATAAAGATGTGGCTGTGGCTTCTGGCACATTATAAATCTTGATATTCACCTGTGCAATATAAATACCACAGATTTTTTTTAAAAAAGAGAATTTAAAAATAGTGAAAAAAAGATCATTAGAAATGGTACAGAATTTCACCACACCAAATAATAGAAATTCAATGGTGGTTGTTATATTGTATATTGTCTTCAAATTAGTTATTCAGATTATCAAATATAAGTCTGAAAGATTGGACAAAAGAATTTTACAACATCAAAAAGGAGGGGGCCTGCCAGATAGCTCAGAGGACCCTGTTTAGGCAGATGCAGGGACCAGGGTTACCCTGGGGCATGCTGAGACTGCAAGTGTGACTGGGCAGGCTGGCATGCACCTCTAATCCCAGCAATTGGCAGGTTGAAAACAGGAGGATCACTGCGAGTCCAGTCTGTGTAGTGAGACCCTATAGACCCCATACTAAATACATAAAAAGAAAAAAAAAAACATTGAAAGGAGAAAATATTTATGCATCAACTGTCCCTTTCAATAAATAGATTAGCAAAAATCAGCATATAATTTTCCAAGCTCTCCTTAGTATATGCATACATATTCGATTCTTTTTTAGCTTCTTTCTTTTTTTCTGCTTTTCCTCTTCCCAGTTCCTCCCTTGGAGCAGTTTCTTTTCCTTTCACAGTATCAATTGCACCTTTCAGATTCTGTTTACCTCTTTAGGTTCTTACACCAGGGACACAATACAATGTTTATGCATGTGAGTCTGGTTTCACTTATAAGTATGGTCTCAAGCATGGCCTTATAAGAATGCCCTCCATTTACCTGCAAAAGTCTCAAGTTTATAATTTCATCATTTTACAACAAGTAATCTTTAGGACTTGTACATTTCACGTCATTTACTTTTTTTTTCTGGAACTGAAAATTTTATCCAAATGTTCCTTGGATTTTTGTTCTATTATGTAATATTTTCATGCTTCAAAATCCTATATTGATAATTTTGCCATATGTCTATGTGAAAAAATGTGCATTTATGTTAAAATTTTTATCAATTATTTAAACAAAATAATTTCAGTTGAAATGAGTTGTAATTATTGGTAGTATATAATTTAACAAAAAATGCAGTTGTTACACATTTGGACCAATAATGTAGAAAGAGATAAGTATTTGTGTTGAATATATATTACGGACAAAAAAAAATCACACTTTTCTCTAATTATGGATAGTACTCATGTGTAAACATTATTTATTGCTAGAATGAGTGAGTTTGAAATCAAGTTTAACCCTACCATTGGTGTTTTGTATTCAAAGGCTTAGAAATACTTTTCACATAAGAAAACACATTGTGATGGAGAATTTTTTTAATTCCTCCAGTTATAGGTGAAATATCTCATGGTGTTTTGTCACAACTATTAGTGTATTTTCAGTGAACAATAGATGGTTCAGATAGATTTTGATCTAATTTTATTAGAAGCAAAAATTAGAAATCTTTTGATTTACATAAATGTAAATTTATGCTAGCTAAGTGTGGTGGACTACACCTCTAACTCCAGGGCTTGGAGCCTGAGGCAGGAAGATAGTAAATTTGAGATCAGCCTGTCCTACAGGTTCCAAGTTCAAGGCCAGCCTATGTTACATAGAAAGGCTGTAACAAATAAAAGCATTTTATTGCATTGTCATTAGGTTCTTAATCATGTTTAATTTCTAGCAAAACAAAATCTTTATCAAGACATACCAAATAACTGGTAGTGCTTCTTTTAACTAGTAGGTCACCTAGAAAATGTGAGAGAGACCAAAATATAACTACTTTAAAAACACTATTGCTAGCATCATTAGTTTTGCATAAGCAGCTTTCACTGTGCACTTTGTATATATTTTCAGCAATGCTGTGGAGAGGCATAGTTAGTCCATTAACAGATGGTTACCATATGCCTGGTAGCTCAGTTAGCTGAGCCAGCTGTTGTTGTCTAAACACTGAGCAGTACTTACCTGAGCTTTCTTAACCAGTTTTACTCTTTAGTTCTTCTGGATTATGGCTATGAGTTTTGGATATGAATGGAAAAACAAGAGCTGATCTTAGCGCCAGGCGTGGTGGCGCATGACTGTAATCCCAGCACTCGGGAGGGTGAGGGAGGAGGATCGGTGCGAGTTCAAGACCAGCCTGGGCTACCAAAGTGAGCTCAAGGTCAGCCTGAACTGCATAGCAAGACCCTGCCTAAAAAAAAAAAAAAAAAAAAAAAAAAGAGCTGATTTTAGATTATTTTTTATTCTTCCATCCTAAATTGTCTTTGAATCATTTTGGTGACATTTGATATTTCATATGTGACAACTTCAAGAAGTAAAGTATGAAAGCTCTAAAATCAGCAAGAAGACACGCAGAGCCTCCACGTAGGTGTATTCACTCTAGCTGTTGTTCTTGACCAGCTGTTCCCTACCCATTTGTACTTCTGCTGATGGTAATTTGACATTGGTATGGTTTCATTACCATATCTTTCAGACTTAGAAAGGAATTTGTAATGACGAATTTATGATAGTAATATTCTACAAACAAAAAATTATGGGTTTTCTTTATAGAAGTTTATGGATAGTTTATATTTCATTGTCTATTTAATTCATTTCCTCTACAACTGCATACTGATTCATTCGATGTATAAAGAATACAGATAGAGCATTAAATATATGACTAAGATAAGACATAAACATGTTTTATAAGGGTTAGGAATCAAATAGTAAATAGCAAAAAGCAATTGAAAGTTAATCATTCTCTATAAGGGCGAGAATATCTATGAATAAAAAGAAGATATTTACATGCATAAAAATTGATCTCAGAGCAGTATAGGGGAAGGTTTTTTTTTTTTTAAAGAATTTTTTATTTTATTTATTTATTTTTTCTTGTTTCAGAACCTTTGTTTGTTTATTCACTCATTTTTTATGGGAGGCTCAGCCCACCCCGAGGGCAGGGCTGGAGCAGCATGTGGTGCCAGGGGTCGAACCGTGGTCCCTGAAGCCGCTCAAGCTTTCCTGAGCAGGCGCTTTCGAGCCATCCTGCCGGGCCCCTAGGGGAAGGTTTTGTTGGCTAGGAGACAGTTGATCAGAGGTTAAAAAATGAAATGCTATAGCCATCTTGAGTAGGAACTTTGAAACAAAAGCATATACAATGGTGTTGAGATTAAAAGAAATACTTCAAAGATTTTCTAAGGGCCGGTATGTCGGGCAGATGGCAAGAGATACACAAAGGGTCCAAGAAGTAGCTGAAGAGGAGACTCAGACAGGGGATTCCAAGCCTTTCTTGTAGATTTCCCCCTCAAGACCAGTGACCAATTCAGGGATTCAAGGAATGAGGTGGACGAGAAGATGTCCACTGAAACCAATCTTCTTCTGAACCAGGGGGAAAACTGCAGCCTGATGTAGAATTTTCCTACAGGGGTTCAGGAAAGTGAGAGTTGATGCCTGTGGGTGAGCTGATGGTTCAGGCAGGGTGGACACCCTACAGAGATGGTTGGGTTGAAAGCAGGCACAATATGCACAAAACAAGATTCCTTAGCATCCCAGGGAGCTGAATAGCAGTGGCACAGCAGCGCATGTTCGACAAATGCCAGTGCTAAAAGGATGAAGTAGAAGGGATCTTCTATTTTTGTCCTTCATTCTTTCTGCCAATTCTGGGCACTTTTCTTTCTAGAAATATTACAGCATGATAGGATTCAGAATTCTACTGAAATAAAATCAACTGAACGTGTGTTGCATTAATTTAAAAATCATTTAAACAACATTCACCTGACCGGTACATAGCACCAGGATATGAAGTGGGACACAAAGAAGACCAGGGTTTGACCACTGCATTTAGCATCTCACTGCCCAGTAATCTCACAGAACTGTGGTGTTATGCCTGTCTCACATGTGTGACACCATTACCGTGTACCAGAGACCAGAAGTGCTCTTTAGATTCTTATTCTATTCAAAGAATTGGGTGGAGTCCCTGGTAAATGTGAAAGACTGACATTTATTTATGGCAAAAATAAAAGAGGCAAATGCAGTGAAGCACAAGAAAAGCACTCAAAGAGGGAAAGGTGCTTGGAAGGAAAATGAAGATATGTACTGCACGGTGGATTAATCGTCGTAAGAACAAGAGGGCCCGGGCATAAAGTCAGCGGCTGC
Organism: Myocastor coypus; assembly: GCA_004027025.1. Taxonomy (NCBI): domain Eukaryota; kingdom Metazoa; phylum Chordata; class Mammalia; order Rodentia; family Myocastoridae; genus Myocastor; species Myocastor coypus. Next base: position 1,421 of record PVJA010030496.1, on the reverse strand, counting down.
TCACTTCTCTGACGGTTGGTTCAGGTGGTCCCACTTGATCTTGTGTGAGAAGGCTGGTATCAGACGCTGTTCAGCCTGCACTCCTGTCAGGGGACTGATATCTGGTATTCTTGGGTCAGAAGATTGTTACTGGTGAAGAGTTTGGCTTGATCTCATGTCAGGCACAGAAGGGCTGCTCTGTACCCGTGGTTAACAAGTCTCCTCACTGGCAGAGTGTACCAGTTTCTACAGCCGTGTCACCACACACTGGTCTCTCGCCTCAATGCAATGGCCACTGTGCATTTGTTCTTGAGCAATGCTCTGTAGAAAGCACGGGACAGCTGCAGTTGTCCTTGTGCTGGTCCTGAGAGCAAGTTCTGAAGTCTGGGCTGGAATTCAGCAGGCCCATTTACTAACCTCTTCAAATCAACTGCCTGACTTTCTTCACATGAGAACAGGAATTAATTTTGGCACAGTACCTATAAAGAGCCTCTGACATTATGTGGCATGATACATAAAAATTATCAGTAGTTTTGGCACAGAGGAACTGTTTAATAAACCCGATAAATCTAGCTATTTTTATTGTATTGTTACAGGGCAGTCAGCCATCTGGGTTGAGTAAGAAAGTTATTTACAAGATGCTTTATATATTATTAGAAAGATACATAGTTGCCCTTCAATAAATGCTAATTTAAAGATTGAAATGTTTTACAATAATAAAATAGATGGTTAAAAATTTATTATGTTCTATGAGCATTATAATGGTATTTCATTTAGTCCTCATGTAAACCTAGAATAAAACAGCATTATCGCTATTTTACAAGCCTGCAAAATATCATTTCTTTGCCCAATATTTCATAAGGCAATAAGTTGCCAAACTGAAAACTTAAGTCTAACCTAATTCAATCCAGAGGGTTTAATTGATTACATTAATTTCTACAATGTATTTCCTTCTTTAACTCAACATGCTGCTGAGTTATGATATATTGTGATTATGGTATATTCCCTGAGTCAATGGATGTGAAAAATACACTATTGTCAAGTTAATAAGCTTTTTCAGTATTCTATTCAAGCATTTTATTGCACTAACAAAAGTTGATTATAAAATCAAATATATAGGGGGAATAAAAATTATTTTCAAGTCATGTATACATTAATCATATATGATTAATGTATATAATTATTGTACATGTTTTCTGGAAATGTTTTGAGCCATTTTTCTCCCAGTGCATTGATGTATGGGTGTGAATGTGTGTAAAACTATATTTTTATGACACAATAAGTGGGCTCAGTCTGTTGATATTTTAATTAATAGCACATTTCAAAACTCTTCATATTTAGCTGGGCATGGTGGTACATGCCTGTAACCCCAGCACTCGGGAGGCTGAGGCAGGAGGATCAGTGCGAGTTCGAGACCAGCCTGGGCTACAAAAGTGAGCTCA
>PVJA010030495.1:0-25680 GCA_004027025.1 Myocastor coypus | reverse complement strand
TGAGTTACACTCCATCCCACCACCACACCTCCTACCTTTCTTTTTTTTTTTTTAAAGACAAGGCCTTGGGGCCCGGCGGGATGGCTCAGTGGTCTAAAGCGCTTGCTTAGGAAAGTTTGGGCGGCTTCAGGGACCGCGGTTTGATCCCCGGCACCACATGCTGCGCCAGCCCTGCCCTCAGGGTGGGCTGAGCCGGCCATAAAAATAAATAAACAAAAGTTCAGAAACAAGAAAAAAATAAATAAATAAATAAAATAAATCTTTAAAAAAAAAAAAAAAGACAAGGCCTTACTGTGAAGTTCAGGCTACTCTTGAACATATTATGTGTGTAGTCCAGGCTGGCCTGAAATCATAGCTATCCTTGTGCCTCAGCCTTCTGTGTACTGGATTATAGACCACCATGGCCAGTTTCCATCCTATTCATTTTAGAAGAGGAAGCTAAAGCCCAGAAAAAATAAGTATCTTAATATATCAAATATCTTTCCACTTTCTGCTGGTACATCACTATTCTGAGTTACTCAGTCCTTAGCAATTAGTAATATTAGACTCCAGTCAAGAAAGTCACCTCTTAATTAAACTGTAGGGGTTATGTACTCATCAAGTAAGCTTTACAGTTTAATGTGAAGACTACAGTTTTATCATATGTAGATTAAAAAGAAAAGTCATATCCGGACTCATATTGGTTTACAGTGGAGAGGAAGAAAGGTTATAAAATCCTAGTTCATACTCACTAAACAGAGATCATTAACCTGCTGTGATGGAGCTTGGAAGAATAGCACCTTATAGAGCAGTGACACGTGCCATCACCCAGCCAAGATTTGAGAAATTATCAGCATGCATTCACAGTAATTGTGCAGTATTATGCCAAATGCAAATTGTACCTTTCAAGAAAAAGCTGTTTGTATCATTAAAAGCTCCACTACTGTGTTTCTCTCTCTCTCTCTCTCTCTCTCTCTCTCTCTCTCTCTCTCTCTCTCTCTCTCTCTCTTGTTTTAGGGAATCATCTACAGGGTACTCAGGGTCTCACTACTAGATCAGACTCAGAGTGATCTACCTGTTTATAGCCTCCCAAGAGCTGGGATTACAGGCAAGTGCCACCACACCAGTCTCAGTTGCCATCTACACAGGGACAGGTCTGTCACAGCAGATTTGGCTGGCCCCAACTGTGTTTTTCTTTAAAGACAAAAGGTGTTAATGTATGAGTTGTTTTTCTAAACTAAAACCTCAGTATGGTTTAACTGTGGTGCTGTCACTTTGTGATATTAAATAAGTTGGTTAGGAGGGACAGCCAAATAGCTCAGTGGATTAAAGCACCTGCTTAAGCAGATGCAGGGACCAGGGTTCGATCCCAGAAGTGCAGTGCCAGCCCTGCCCCCAGGACATGCTAAGACATGTTACCACATGCCTGTAATCCCAGCACTTGAGAGGCTGAACACATGAGGATCACTATGAGTCTGATTTGTGTAGTGAGACCCTGTAAACCCTGTATTAAATACATTTTTAAAAACTCAAATAAGTTGCTTTGGGTTGCAGTTGGGCACTCAGCTCTTAAAGTTCACTGTGAGAGGGTATGCTGCCTCAAGAGGATGTTTGCATCCTGATAATCAGGCAGTTTCTTTTTTTATTGTTTTTATTATTTTATTTCTGTGGTGCTGGAATTTACAAGTACGAACCCAGGGCCAAGGTTTATTTTAAAGAAGTATGAGTCAATACATGCAGCTGGGAAATGATTCACATCACTACAAATGGGGTTAGAGTCCTTACTGCACATCGCAAGCATACATGCAAAACAACTCTGTAAAAAGTAACAGAGGAGAACTCTGGGTCTTGAGGGATACAGCTCTGTGGGTATGGCTCCGTGGGTGTGGCCCAATGGATGTGGCCCCAGCATGTGGCCTTGTGAGTGTGGATTTGTGGCAGAGTTCTTGGCATGCATGCATGAGACCAGGCAGTTTCATATATTCTTTATTAACCTGTGTTTATCACACCGCCTTGGGATTTTTTGCAGACCCAGTAAATATCTGTTTTTCCAGCCCACAGACAGGTACTTGAAGAAAAGACAAAGGAAGTGCACCAAAATACTGGTTTTGTTACTAACAATATAAACACAAGGATATTATGGCTGTGTGTTACAAACTTCCTGAAACTGCACCCAAAGAGGGTCTTCTCTTTAAAGGAAAATCAAACTCGTGTCTATAATTTTACTACTGAGGTTCATTCTACATGTTTAAAGTAAAAGATCTTATTTAGGGGAAAAACATGTATTACTCAATAAATGGTGAGATATTTCTTTCATATTGGAAAGAAACTTAAAAAAAAACTTGAGTTTGGTGCTGGGGAGATAGCTGAGCAGTCTAAGCACCTGCCTGGCAAGTGCAAGGACCTGAGTTTGATCCCTGGTACTGCAGCCATGCTGGTCCCAGAACCCCTGTGCGTGCCTTGCCAGCCCCAAAACTAGGTGCGATGGCACATACCTGTAATCTGAGTGCTGGGGAGACTGAGACAGGAGGATCACTACGAGTCCCGTTGCATAGTGAAACCCTATATCAAATAAATAAATTAAATAAATATTTTAAAAAGACATACCTGAGTTTATCAGTATAGTATAGAACAGTATTCACTTGTCCCTCCTTGATAAATCACATTTTATGAATAACAAAAGAATCTTTTAGTTAGGAAATCCATTTTGTTCAGCTCTAATTTTATTTTATTTATTTATTTATTTATTTATTTATTTATTTTTATTTTTTATTTTTATTTTTATTTTTTTTTTTTTTTTGAGACAGGGTCTCACTATGCAGTTCAGGCTGGCCTTGAGCTCACTTTTGTAGCCCAGGCTGGTCTTGAACTTGCACTGATCCTCCTGCCTCAGCCTCCCGAGTGCTGGGATTACAGGCGTGCGCCACCACGCCTGGCTTCAGCTTTAATTTTAAAAGTCAGAATGTTACTTGAGTTTTTGGACTTCTGTCATGGTGCTACCATATTGTTTTATGGGGAGAAAATAATAAGCTACAGGGTTTTATTTTGATTTTTTTGAGACAGGGTCTCACTGTATATTTCAGTCTGGCTTTGAACTGACATCGTACCCCAGCATGACCTCAAACTCAGAGTGATCATCCTGCTTCAGCCTCCCAAGTGCTGGGATTATGGGCATGCACCACCATTCCCAATTTAAGCTATATTCTTAATGTTAAGAATTTTTTTGTCTTTAGTCTAAAATACTTTGTTACTGTGAGTTTGGTCTCAAGTCTAGAGCTTTATTTCAAGAAATAAGCATATTTAATCATAATCCATTATAACAAATATGTACATATATAAAGAACTGCCAAACAGAAGAGTATAGAGTGTGACAGAAACATTTTGGAATAACCACTGAGGAAAAACAGGGGTTTTGTAAAAGAGCAAGGTGAGTAAGTCATCAGCCTGAAGGCAGGAGGTACTGTGAACTGAAAAAATAACTTGTAAAAAATGTGACATGGCATTCTGTGTATTCTATATAACTTTATGGCCTTTTAAAGACTTTTGAAATTTAGGAAAGCAGATTTTTCCCCTTTTCCAGTATGATAAAATGTTCATAAACATGAAAGTGACTGTGCTGATGTACTCAGCTCAGTGACAGTGAGGGCATCGATGTGGGTGTGCATCCATCTGCTGAGCTTTCATCACCCCAAAATGAACTTCTTTTCCCCTTCAATATTAAGTCCCCATCCCATTTTCCTCCAATTTCTGTAACCCTTATTCAACTTTCTGTCCCTAGGAATTTTCTTTTTCTAGGTCCCTCATAGAAGTAGGTGTATAATAATTATGCTAAGAAATAATTATATCACACAATATATAATCATGCAATAATTATGCTAAGAAATCTTAGCTTATTTCACTTTGTACAGTTTGGAAACTTCATCCATGTTGTCATATATAACAGAGCTTCATTTTTCTTATGAGTAATATTCCATGATATTACATATAGCACATCTTGTTTGTCAATGGATGTTTGGGTTGTTCTAGTTTATTGGCAATAGAAGTAATGCTGCTATGAACACTGGTATGCAAGTGTGTATCGGTGTGTGATGCTGCCTTTCTATTTTTGAGTATAACCTAAAAGTAGAATTGCTAAATCATAGATACTTATGTACATTGAACTTTTTGAATTTCCACCAGTTTTTTTGCAGCACCAGCAACACTCTACACTCCTGTCAGCGACATGGGGAGTTCCAGTGCTTCATTATCCTTGCCAATTCTGTCTTTTAAAATTCGCCGGGCATGGTGGCTCATGCCTGTAATCCCAGCACTCGGGAGGCTGAATCAGGAGGATCGGTGTGAGTTCAAGACCAGCCTGGGCTACAAAAGTGAGCTCAAGGCCAGCCTCAACTGCATAGCAAGACCCTGTCTCAAAAAGACAAAAATAAATAAATAAAATTCTCCAAAATTTGCCACACTATAGAGCAATTCCATAAGAATTGTGGGAAGTACTTTTATAGTGTCACTTTACTGAAAGTAACTCTTTGGTGCCTAGTGTTAGAAGTTTGTAGCCTGGCGTGGTGGCGCACGCCTGTAATCTCAGCACTCCCCAGGAGGCTGAGGCAGGAGGATCCATGTCAATTCGAGGCCAGCCTGGGCTACGTAAGTGAGCTCAAGGCCAGCCTGAACTGCATAACAAGACCCTGTCTCAAAAAGACAAAAAAAAAAAAAAAAAAGAAAAAGTTTGTATAAGATAACATGAGAAGATTTTGACATTGTTCTTATTGTTTGTGTAGTGCAGAGTGTGCTTATGGGAAGGCCTTTGAGGTAAGAAATTACTTTATAAAGTCAAATTCTTAAATGTAAAAAGTGAATCATGGTGAGTTTGTGATCTGTAAATCTCCGCTCTCAGCAACACAGTCTTCTGTTTTCCTGTAGCTCCCTGCACAGGCAGCACTTTCTTCTGCCATAGCAACATGTGCATCAATAACTCCTTAGTCTGCAATGGCATTCAAAACTGTGCATACCCTTGGGATGAGAATCATTGTAAAGGTGAGTTCAATGTAAAGGTGACTTTTGTGAGGAAAAAGTGGCTGAAGCCTTTCATTAAGAAGGGTTTAAAGGTCCTTTTGTACAACTGTGTTTAGCATAACTTCTTAGAAATAGACATATAAATTTAAATGGGCAATAAACCTATGTAATGTAGTAAAAACAAAGAAAAATGCTCTCATAAAAAGGGGTTTTGTTCGGAGTACATATTTCAAGTCATTAAAAAGTACATTATGGTATTTCCTGCCCTGTCATGTTCATACTGTTGAAATTTATCATTTGTATTATAAATTCATCTTATTTAGCTGTCAAAATGATTAAGAGAATAGCTTCTATGGTATTGTTGTTTGTTTTTAATTACATGGAACACTGGTAAAAATGAACTAACTTATCTGTCTTGTAGTGTGAAAGCAGAGCCATTGAGAAAACTGGTTTTTCCATCAATTTTACTATGCTGTCTTTCTAGTGTGTTCTCTGTGAGAAATAAACATGATGATGTTAATAATTAAGGGCCTGCAAATTGGTTGGCAAAGTAATGTTTCAGAACTAAAATTAATCTGCATCTTTCCAAGAGTTCAGTAAATGAAAATGTGGTTGTATTAAGTACTAAGCATGAAATGTTCTCAGGTGATGATTCAAAAAGAGTGAACCATAATGCTACACCTGGATGGGTCAGTCTCATCATGTTTTTTGTTTGTTTGTTTGTTTGTGAGACCAGGGTTGAAACTCATGACCTTGTACTTGACAGTCAGGCACTTGTGCAACAGAGCTATTTCCCCAGCCCAGTCTCATCATGTTTGTTCTCTGTTCTTCATGGTCGTCAGGCAAATACTGATGCTATGTAGAGAGGAGTTGGTTAAACCTGCCATACAGCAGAAAAGTGAACTTGATAGATCGAGTACATTAGAATTTTCTATATGATTGCATTATGTTTGTTTTGCAAATTACATGCACTTATGTACTCTTTGAGTAACCAAAACATACTTTCTTTTCTATAATCTATCTAGTTATATTGGGGGTTTTTTGTTGGTTTTTTTGTCTTGTTTTGTTTTGTTTTAATTTTTTTTAATTTTTTTTTCTTGTTTCAGAACTTTTGTTTGTTTATTTATTTATCTTTATGGCCGGCTCAGCCTGCCCTGAGGGCAGGGCTGGCGCAGCATGTGGTGCCAGGGATCGAACTGCAGTCCCTGCAGCCACCTAAGCTTTCCTAAGCAGGTGCTTTAGACCACTGAGCCATCCTGCCGGGCCCTATCTAGTTATATTGTGATAACCCAGCAGCCATAATAATAGGATTGCTGTATTAAGAGTCTAGTTTTCACATGCATTGTCTGTGATATAGTTGACCCACCAGGCTTTCTTCTTTACCTAAAAATACCTTCCTGATCTGTACTGGGACTCCCGTTAGTGAATGTTGAAAACTTCAATGTTTCTTTTTCTCTTTCTACAGAAAAGAAAAAATCTGGACTGTTTGAACAAATCACTAAAACTCATGGAACAATTATTGGCATTACATCCGGGATTGTCTTGGTTCTTCTCATTATTTCTATTTTAGTACAAGTGAAACAGCCCCGGAAAAAGGTCATGGCTTGCAAAACTGCCTTTAATAAAACTGGGTTCCAAGAAGTGTTTGATCCTCCTCATTATGAACTATTTTCACTAAGAGACAAGGAGATTTCTGCAGACCTGGCAGACTTGTCAGAAGAATTGGACAACTACCAGAAGATGCGGCGCTCGTCCACTGCCTCCCGGTGCATCCATGACCATCACTGTGGGTCACAGGCATCCAGTGTCAAACAAAGTAGGACCAACCTCAGTTCCATGGAACTGCCTTTCCGAAATGACTTTGCACAACCACAGCCAATGAAAACATTCAATAGCACCTTCAAGAAAAGTAGTTACACTTTCAAACAGGCACACGAGTGCCCCGAACAGGCCCTAGAAGACAGAGTAATGGAAGAGATTCCCTGTGAAATTTATGTCAGAGGGCGGGAAGACTCTGCACAAGCATCCATATCCATTGACTTTTAATCTCTACTAGAGGTGACATTAGTTATTAAGTATGTATGTATGCAGCCGACAGAGCACCCATTCTATTTGCAGCAGTCAGTCCTTTTCTCCCATCAAAACTAGACAGAATTTCATCTCCTGTTAACCTTGGTAATGGTGATGTTTTTATTTTCTCAGGCAGTAACACATACTAAACCAACCAAGGGGCTTATTATATTTATGGAAAACTCATCACCACATGTTGTTTGGCATCAGATGAGCAAAGCACCACAATTAGCATTCGAAGAAAGGAAAGGTCCTGCTGAGCTGGCTTCAGGCTGCCTGTGGCATCAGAATACTGCTGACTGATAGGGCTTTGTCACTATTTTAATCCCACGATAAATTTAAAAATAAGATTTATCTTACATTCCTTTTACTTTTCTTTAAATTTAATTTGCTCTAGGTGCCTGTGGTGTCACCATTTCAATTTCTCACATGAGTGGCTCTGTAGCATCCTGCACAGACACTTGTCCCTTGGTTTCCAAGACAGTGTAGCAGGTGCCAATGAAGACACATGTCACTCCTTCTTGACTAATTTCTATAGTACTGCCTTTTAGTGATGGGCTATTTAGGCCTTACTTTCTATGAGAAGTAGGTGATAGGATTCATTACCTTTAAATCATACTCTTCCTAGTTACACTGGAAAATTTTAAAATTCTGCAATGTGCATGCCATTGCTGCTATGACAAAGAATTTGAGAAAGGTAAAAACATCTAGAAAGCCTTTAAAATTACCTACATGTGGTCATAGTCACTGATGGCCTGTTCACTCCACAATAGTCATTTTTTGCTTGTAGGGAAGCTTGTAATTATGTTCATTTGCAGCATTCGCACCACCAGCTCAATGTTTTCTATTATTTTTGTAAAAATTATTTTGCTCCCTTCCTGTTGGTTCACTTTTTAGCATATGGTAACCAATGTTATATGAGAGCTAAAGGAAAATTCCTTGAAAACTGTGTGCATCTAAATTGCTTCTTTCTTGGGACAGCACATTTTCTAGCTATTCTCAAAAATGACAATTTGAACTTTTTTTTAAACTGCACTTTTGACCTTATGTTTTTTATGGTATATAAGACAGTAATTTATAAACATGCTATAAAAACTCTTGTGTTTTTTTAGACTTTTGATATCATTTGATACTGTACAATCTTTATTAAATCTAAACGATCTACACTACAGATTTCTTTCACTATTCACATTAGTGGCTTTGTATGCTGTGATGAAACTGTTTGCTCTAATTTATTATGAACTTGCTGGTATATGTACATAAGCCTTTTCTTTCTGATGATGATTTTTCACAGTATAATATTTATTGCTCTAAGTCATTACACAATTATTAAAATGTGCATTGTTACTTGATATGTCAGTTGTTATTTTTGGCACTGAGATTTTGGATCATAGCATATGTGCAGAAAGGACTTCATTTGTCAAATTATAATTAATACAGAGATGCTACTTAAGAGATAAATTTTTATTTTCTACATTTTATAGTAAATTTTCACTGACATAGGACTGAAGTTTTACTGAATTTCATTAATTATTTTAAATATTACAAAGATAAGTTTTCAGATGACTTTAAATTTGATACTTAGCAAAATACTGCCTCAAAGTGTTATTTCCCGTATCATATTTTTTTCAAATTCATCTTTTTAAATTATTATTAGTACATTTTGGCAGTACATAGTGATTATATTTATTATGGGCAGGTCACATATTTTCATAGCACATCTTAATTCTTTCACTTCCCCTTCCTACCCCTATCTGCATCCCTGGATCCCCTTACCATTCACAAAACGTCAGCCTACCCATTTCCTATTATCTTTTGTTTTGATCTTTACTTATACTTTGGGTTTCTCATATAAGAGAAGCCATGTGATATGTAAACAAGTGTGTCCATTTCACTTAACATTGTTGTCTCAAGATGCAGCCATCTTCCTTCAGGTGATTCAAATTTCCCTCTTTCTATGGTACAATAGAACTCCATTGTATGTAAATACAACATTTCTTTATCCATTCATTTTTAAAAATTAGATTATATCCAGGAAATAAATCTACATATGGCATTTTCATCATTTCATATTTTTAAGTTAACATGATTTTCTATTTTCAAAACAAATTGGAAAAATAAAAAGACAAGGTACTGTTCATTGAACTAATGCCAGAAACAGATTGGATAACTTAAGTACTGTCAATAACTAAATTGGATATGCATTTTAATAGCTAATTTAGGTCCACCAACTTTTGAACAGCATAGTTAATATAACAACTGCTATCTAATCCTTCATAACTGAAGTTAGCATAATTTCTGTATAAAAATTAGCACAAAACAACTATTAAATCCATCTTTAACCTCTAGTTGTAGCAGAAAACAATATAGTATGCTTAAGCATATTTGTATTTTTGAAATTTGTGTACTATTTTAAAAGGGTCTGATGAGATCTACAAAATACAAAGCTTTTACAGAAGATACTCAACATTAAAACAGCACAGAAATAACATGGTCTTATGCAACTCAGCAAGCAAACCTTAGCAAGTTAGGGTCTAAATTTTTGGCTGCTAAAATGAAGGAAAGTTTTTTTCTTTTCATGATAGAAAATACCATCCATGAAGGCTGGTTTTCTCTAATGCTTGGGGATCTTTATGTAGGACATTTCCTCAGAATTTTAAAAAACACAAAATGTAGGCAAAGTCACAATATAAATCTTCAGCTGGTGAAGGCACAACTTAATGTAGTGTAGGAACATCTTCTGATGAGTCCATTTGCAGAGCTGGAACTAGAGAACCAGAGGATCCATAGATGACACTGCCACATGTATGTGCCACCCTTGAAGACAGTGTAAGATCTTATTTCTTAAACAGTTTATCTCAATTTTATAAGAGAATGGAACTAATAACCTTTAGATGCTACTACCAGAATAATGCTAATGCTGTATATTTAATCTTTGACATCAGTGAGAAAAAATTGCAAATTATTTACTATAAGTAAAAGCCATAAGTTTTAGTAATAAAACATAAAATCTAGCCATGTGATAGGAGTACAGAGTGCCTCAGTGTTATATTTGTAATATCTTCTAACACTACATGCAGATCCAAAAGGTCAATATTTTCAGTGAAACAGCAGTGTTGCTAGGCACAGTGGCACATGGCTGTAATCCCAGAGCTCCAGAGGCTGAGCAAAAGGATCACTGAAGGGTAGGAACTCAAGACCAGCCTGAGCAACATAGCAAGACTCAACTTGCTAAAAGCAGCAACTTTGCTGTTATTGTTGCTGGGAATCAAACTCAGGGCCTCACTGGAACTCTACTCATGAGCTACATCCACAGCCACAAAAAGGAATCCTGTTAAGTATACAATAAGTTACCTCATTTGCCCACAGATTGCAGGAAATCTGATCATATCCTTTGGTGGGGAGAACATATTCAAAAGTTTAGCATTAAAAAGCAAAGGCTTTTCACATCACAAGCACTGAAAACACTCCTTGAACTTTGAATCCACAGCTCTTATGTCAGTGTCTTTGTAATATTTCATAAAATTATTGTTTATTAAGCTCCTGGGTGTCTTGCACTGAGCATTGTATTGTTACTGCCTGATGAGAAGGGTGCTTCCTCATTTCAGGAGTGTATCAGCTGATGACACCTGACAGGAAAAGCCTGACTGTGACTCCAGAGAGAATTCCTGAAGGTCACTGATTCTACACACATTGCAAAATGGGTTCTGCTGGATTGTTCATGTTATTTTCTTACAAGTTCTGGAAATGACCTTGAGTCACATTGATTAGACCTACAAGGAATTTGGGGGGTGACCAAAGACAACTTGTTCCAGCGTTGTTCATGAGAAGGCAGAAGCCAAAGGAAGTGCAGTGAGTACTCCTCTGTCTCAGCAGCTGGCCCTGCGTCTTCTCACAATACTCTCCCAGCTTCTGTGGTCAAGTTTCAGTCAAGCAGTTCTAAACATCTTCCTAGACGTAAAGCTTGTCTGTCATTCTGATTTGAAATGTAGCTTTTATCATTTTTTTCAAAACATATTCCCCCTTTTTATTTATGTAATATCATGTTCTATAGATTTATTATTATAATTCTTTGGAACTTAAAACTCTGCAAGCAGTTACTGTGAATTCTTAATAAACAGTGTTTGTTAATAATATATAGGCTTGATATTAGAAAAAGCTTCAGTGTTTTGCTTTTGTGATTTTTTTAATCTAAAGGAAACAATGTATACTATAGAAATTAAACGTGTGTGCTACATCTCTTGAGTTTTTGAGAATGATTTGAGTCTAAGCCCCCTTAAATGACAGATTGACCTTAGATATCTCTTCTAGCTTCCTCTACTAATCTGCCCTCCTTTATTAACTTTTTCCAGGTATGTTTTCATATATTTTAGTGGCTGCTTCAATAGTTTCAGAAGCTATGAGTCCTGCTGACAACTGAAGGTGCGTGTCTGGCATAGACTGTCCAGAGTCATTTTCTAAACACAGGACATTTTTATTAAAGATACCCTCTAGACCAGTGGCAGGGAATCTATGTCACATGTGTTACTGTATCTTCCTTTAAGACAAAATATGTTAATGTGTAAGGTTTTGTTTGGTTTGGTTTTTATAAACTAAACCTCAATATTAAGTCTTAATTGCAGTATTGGCACTGTGTGATAAATAAGTGGGTTTTGGAGTACAGTTTGGCACTCAACCACTAAGAAGTTTGCCATCACTGGTCTATACTGTACAAAAATTCTCCAGTGCTTAATCCTATATTTGGCAGTTCAAAGTGCCTTGAACCTCTGCTTTGATTTCCTTGCCTCAATTTCTAAAGTCTCTAGCATCAACAAAGAATTTAGACCACTTGGGGCAGCATAATTTCTTTCTAGGACAAAACTGGCATTTCCTATTTACTAGATTCCATCATGGTTTTTGTTAAAATGAAACTTGGACTGTGGCACTTAGAACCATTTATGTTCTCAAGTTCAGAATAGATGGACTTAAAAAAAAAAAAATCGGTCTTAAGTGGCCTGCAGGACCAGGTCTGCTGTATCCAGTCCCAGAAGTGACAGTGAGGACCTGTGTGGTGAATGGCCAGGACCAGGCTGTGCTTGTCAGATGCATACTCCACTGCCACTGGTCCTGGCCATGCTTACTGTGGAGGAAGGGGTAGAGCTCAAGAATGAAGCAAAGGACAGTTAAAAACAATCATTGGGTACAGGTCAAGGAGCGAGAGAGGAGTAGCTGTTGCCATGCTCTTTCTCTACATAAACTTACAGCAGATTTATTAGATTCTGCGCTGGATATCAAGAAATGTTTTATTTAAATGTGTTCTCATCTTCCAGGCTCTGTCACACTCTACGTTAGATGCCATTGGGACTCTGGGTTGGTGAATACTTCCTTGAAATGTCCTGAGGAGCTGCTGGTTGCTAAAAGGAACTTCCTTAAGAAATTTTAGGTATTGAACCATGCTTTTCAAATTTTATTTTTCCACCAATAATATTGTCCTGTTGTAGTAAATGGTATTTCAAAGAAGTATTCATACATTTTGCACCAAAAAAAAAAAAAAAAATAGTCCTGTGAAGAACAAAGGAGTTTTCCTTCTGACCCTCTGAGTTACCACTGTTCTGTGTGACTTTCCTAAGACTCCCTGAGAGTGAGCAAGAGGACGGCCAGTTGTTGCCGCAGTTCCTCCACAGCCTATGTCTTCCCAGCTCACCAGGGTACACAGCCAGTTCCCCCTTAGTTCTTAGCTTTTTGTGTAACAGGAGTCACTAGCACATATAAGAAGCTTCTCAGGTGGACCCCTGTGACCTGCTGTATCTCACACTACTGTGTGACTGTGACCTGGGGTGTGGGCTGCACTTCATTATCTGCATCCAAGGAACAGAGTGGCAGAACTGCAGATGTTCTCAGGTTAGGTGGCAGTAAGACCCAGCTTTGCCTGCTGCCTACTCTTACTCCAGTGCTTTAAGAAAACCAACTGCAATGTTCTGAGATGCACTGTGAAGAGGTCCATGTGACAAGAAGTGGGGATTTCTGGTCAACATTTCAATAAAACTGAGGCCTTCTACAATCTACAAAGAATAAAACCTTGGACTGGTGAGATAGCTCGGCGGTCTAAAGCACCTGCTTGGGCAAGCTTAGGCAACTGCAGGGACTGTAGTTCAATCCCTGGCACCACATGCTGTGCCAGCCCTGCCCTCAGGGCAGGCTGAGCCGGCCATAAAAATACATAAATAAGCAAACAAAAGTTCTGAAACAAGAAAAAATAAAATAAAATAATTTTTTTTTTAAAAAAAAGAAATAAACCATGCCAATAATACAGTGCATTGAAAGGGGATTCTCACGCAGGGGAGCCTCAATATGACTGTGCCCTTGGAAACCTTGAGCCACACCCAGATTACTGATTCAAAGACGTGCTGGTAATGTTTGCTGTTGAAGCTATCATATTTAGGAGTATTTTTCTATGTAACTATATGGGTAACTGATACAATGCTAAGATGAAAAGACAATGGTATATGCCAGCTCCATACTTAGGGTGAAAAATCAGGGAAAATCCAACTTTTACTGTTTACAGAAAAACTCAAAATAATGAGCACATTGTCTTGATAAATCAGCTATCTTAAAAGTTACCATAAATAAATAAAAAGTTACCCAAATTCATGCTTTTCATGAGGGATAACAAAGATACTGAAATTTGATTGTTGTGCATTTGAAATTAAATTAGACTACAACTAAATCCTAGCTCTAAATTGTGTACCTTTTAACTCACATATTCATTCTCCTTCCAATTGGATAAAATTATCTAAAAACAAGTAAAGAGTACAATTCTATGGTTCTATAAAAGTATTCCCATAGATTAGCCAACAAATCTTTCAAATTTCCAGTCACATTAGTGTCTTTCATACATAGATGGCAGGCTGAGGGATTCTTGGGACAACAGAGATAGAAAACAAGGCAACAAGAAGAGACTGTTACTTTAAAAAAAAAATCGCAAGCAAGCCCTTCTTTTACACAACCTATCCTGTCTCCCAAAACGAGAGGTATGGCCAGAACATTTCTGTACAAACATTTTTTTCTGTTGTGATGAAAACTAGATTTTTATGGAGGAGAAGATTCTTTTTTGCTTTATGAAAAGATCAAATGAGGATCCGTTCTCAGATTGTTTTCAGTAGGTGGATGACAGCCACAGACACACTATGAGAGAAACAATTATAACTTTAATTGCATATGTGTCAATTTTTCCTCTGAATTTGAAGCTACTGTTGCTGGCATAGCTTTTCCCTGTGTATGTAATTGTGCCCTGAATCCTTTTCCAGTATTGGCCCATCAAATCTCCATCACTGGAAACAGAATAGTGGCTCTTGCTTTGGAAACTCCACCTATTCTCTGATGTCTAGTAGAAAGGGACCAGATGGACATATCTACTCTTTTCTTTTTTTAACATAAAGTTCTGGGGATTAAACCTAGGGTTTCATGCATGCTAAGCCAGGACTGTACCACTGAACTAACTATTCTTTGGATCCTGCTGCAGCCATTCTTAAATGCTAGGTGGCAGGTGGTGACAGCTTCTTGAAGTGCTTCACTGAGAAGCACCTGCCTGTCCACTAGAAGCCTTGGGAACATCCTTCCTGGGAACATCTTGGGGATGTCCCATGCATATTTCTCACTTGGCATTCTGGTCAGTAACCACCTTTCTTTACCAGTCACTGCTGCACACACACCCCTGCCCAACATTATCCACAAATGCTTACAGATTTTTAAAGGAAATATTGTCATACCAAACCAGGTTTGTCAAAGAAAATGAAAAAAAAAAAAAAAATACTTCCTGAAATGAACAGGTTACCAAATCACTGAGAGGTACAGAGAAACTGCTGCCTTTTTTTGGAAATCATGCCTTAGCTATAGCTTATGCCAAGGAATGCTTCTGTTTTAAATTGGTGTTCTCACCTCTCCACCCTGAAAAAAAGCTTCCTTCTCTCCCCTCATCAGGTAGTAAAGAGAATGATTGCATACTGTTTTTAATTGCAGGTTTACATAGGCCCACAATTTCAAAGCATTGATTTGTTGGTCTGTAATCTACATTTTAACACTTTGAGCCACACTTAGGCAGCATGCCAGATGTGTAAAGTTGAAATTTAATGACAATATCTCAGTAGCAGCCCCTGAATTCATTACAGCACCCCTACTGAATATTAATGGGCCACTAAGCAAGAAAACAGAAGCAGCTTTTTTCTGTTACTTTTTTCTCTTTTTGAACATGGGGAGACTGAAAGCAATTACCCATTTCATGGAAACCCTCTCACAAAGAAACACCAAGCCAAAGTACCCTGCAGTAGTTGCAGTTGTGTGCATGCCATCTAATCAACCAAAGGTTAATTTTTTAATGCTTTAAAATACTAGTTATGCTGCCCATTTATCAAGTTGATATTTTTCATGATGACTTCAAGCATTTTTACTTCCTGGAGATGTGTACAAGAGAAATATGAACGAAATCACCATGTGATAACATTTATACACATGGGAAGGGAAAGGAGATCTAAATTTTCAAAAGTAGGATTTCTCATCTAGAGGACAGAACTTGGCAAGCACAGCACTATAAATGTTTTGCCATAGGTAACTGGTAGTGGCTAGATCCCAGTAACACCCACAATCCCAGTTATGACAGAAATAGCCAGTGTCCCCTGAAGGGGGAGAGGATGGGTATAAAATTAAACCAATTGAAAACCACAAAGGCAGGCCAAATAGCTCAGCAGATGAAACTGCCTACAAGCAGGCACAGGGGCCAGGCATTCAATCCCCAGGCCTGCCATGCCAGCCCTACCCCTGAGGTGCACTGAGAGGGCAACTGAGACTGTGTGTGGTGGCACACACCTCTTATCCTAGCCCTTGGGAGGCTGTAAATAGGCGGATCACTGTGAGTCTGATCTAGAAGTGAGACCCTGAACACCCTGTAGACCCTTCCCTAAAAATACAGAAAGAAGAAAGAAAGAGAAAGAAAACCACTGCTACAGAAAGATGAAAAGGATTTTTTAAGAAGCAAAAACTAAAACTGCTATTGCATTCTACCTTAAAAAATATTTCAGACTTATTAAAAACTTAAAGAACATGAGCACCCACATACTCAGATCCCTGCCTCAGAAGTAATGTCCTGTAAATATCAGTGAAATCCACTGCAAACCCCTCTGGTCCTCCCCGGCCTCCTGCTCCTCTGCCAAGGGCCCCCTGGTGGTGCATTTGCTGGGGTGTTCTGTGAAAGTTAGCTACTGGCGTGCTCACTTACTTCTGTGGCCAGTCTTCGATTTTCTCATTCATCCCCCAAGTCACTTCTGCCCTCTTTCTGAACAAAAAAATCAGTCATCCTTCTTTCATCTTAAAAGTGTTTGTTTTTTGTGGGTTTTTTTTTTTTTTTAGTCTTAATTCTTAATTTTAATATCTGAACATGGTCAATACTCTCGATTTTTGTGGTAAATGCTCAGATTTTTCTTCATGGTTATTAGCTATTTGCTCTTCACACTTTCTTGCATCCCATATTACCCCTGGGACAACAGTCTTTCTGCCTTCCTTTAGAAATGATACACTGCCTGTTATCTGCTCAATTTATGCTTTTCTGAAGATCTGTTTCCTTCTCTTTTGTGGTATGATAGTGTATCCTGCACTGGGAGGTATGTTATCTCAGCACTTCTC
This sequence comes from Myocastor coypus, assembly GCA_004027025.1. Lineage (NCBI taxonomy): Eukaryota > Metazoa > Chordata > Mammalia > Rodentia > Myocastoridae > Myocastor > Myocastor coypus. The sequence goes on along the minus strand of PVJA010030495.1, from coordinate 8,967 downwards.
TAATAATTATCTGGTTTCTCATATAACTATAAATCCCAAATCTATAAACACCTTTTCCCTCTTGGCTGATTTTACATTACTCTCTTTTGCCAGTTCACTGGAATATGTCTACATATGTATTTAGCTTTATATGCATTTGGGGGAGCTGTTTGTTTGCACAGATAGTGATTGAACCTAGGACCTTTGCACCTACGTTATATCCCTGGCTCTTTTATTTTTTTATTTTGGGACAAGGTCTCATTAAGGCTAAGCTCAAAATTGCAGTCCTCCTACCTCAGCCTCCCAGAGCACTGGGGCTTACAAGAGTATGCCATCATACATGGCCCATGCTTCCTAAATCTAAATATATATATTCCATTCTGGAAGTCTATCATTCATATTTCCTCGACTTTCAGTATTTCCATCTCATCATATATTCATTGTGATACATACTCTCCTGGCCCTGTCTAATCTTGTATTTAACTATCCAGTGAGTACTTAACTTAAATGATTATTTTACTTTTTTCTAGAAATTCTGTTTTCCTCAAGTCTTCCTGCTCTTCACTGATACTCTTTTCCTGTGTCCTAAAATGGTATTTGACCATTTTAAGGTTTTATTTTTTATTTTATTAGTGCATGCTTGCATCACATGATGATGACCGTCATCGTGAGGAGCTGGTCCATGCACAAAACACATCTTCATGCTTCATACTTCTCATTCCCTCCTCCTTGCTCTCTCTGCATTCTCCTGGTCCCACTCCCACTTGCAAAAGATACACGTACATATTTCCTATTATCTCTCACTTTTCTCTTTATGTTTTGAGTTTCTTGCATAAGAGAACCCATCCATTATTTAAGCTTTTGTGTCTGATTTATTTTAACATGGTCTCAAGGTGCATTCATTTTCCTATAAATGACTCTTATATAGCCTTTATAACTTTTATCCTTCTTTATTTATACTCCATTAGGTATAACTACCACATCTTTATCTATTCATTTGTTCATGGCCTTTCAGCCAATCCATAACACTAATCATATGGAGCCCATTGACCAATGCGGTCCTTTTTTCCAGCAGATACCTCCTCAACCAGGTGTTTACAGGCAGGCCTTCTGTCAGTCTTCTGGTCTGAGTTCTGACCAGAATCTCCCCTACAGAACAGCTGAACCTTTTCCAGCTTTTCACAAGTAGAAGACCTCTCCAAACATTTCCAATCTCTGCTCATAAGCGATTCTTTATACCCAATCTTCAAGTTAGTCTTCTGGTCTGAGCTCTGACCAAATCTCCCCTACAGAACAGCCAAAGCTTTTCCAGTGCTTCGCTTGTAGCCAACATCTCTGAAACTTTCCTATCTGTTCACATAAGCCATTTCCAAAAGTGTATAATCCACATTGTCAGGTATAGCCACAGCAACGACCCCACTTCTCTGGTACCAAATTATGTGTCAGTTACTTTTTACTCGTTGCTGGGACAAATACTTGACACTCAAAATGAAGGAAGAAAAGGTTTATTTAGCTCACAGTTACTGGAGGTTTCAGTCCATATTTGGCTGGCCCAAGGCTGAGTGGAACAGGGCAGAGAGCATCCAGTTCATGGCAGTGGAACAATAACAAAATGGTGACAGAGGCAACCGGCCAACCAGGGGAGCAGAGAGCAACAGCACTAGTCTGTCTCTCTGTCTCTCTTTATATTACATTCAGGCTCTCCGCCTCAGCCTCTCTGCCTTAGGCAACACCCATAATCCCGGAAGTACTTAACACATAAAACCAAGGATCATGGATCAAGTCTCAAACTCTAGATCAATACTAAAAAACATAATCCCAGTGACTCATCAGTCAAGTCTCAATCTATAGAAGTCCCTGCCCCTGACTGCATGAGGCTTTGGGGGAACAACTAGACATAAACCATAACAGTTGGCTAAAGATGTATATCTTTACATGTGCCCGTATGCCTTCTTGTTCACTTACTACTAGCTAGCAGTATTTATGTACTGTGAATAAGAGTCCTAAGCAAGATATATCCACTTATTGGGAACTTTTCCTAGTTTATATTCTTCTTTCTTTCTTTCTCTCTTTCTTTCTTTTTGTCCTTTTGAGACAAGGACTCACTATGCAGTTCAGGCTGGCCTTCGGTTCACTTTTGTAGCCCAGGCTGGTCTTGAACTCACAACAATCCTCCTGCCTCAGCCTCCCTAGTGCTGGGATTACAGGCATGCACTACTATACCCAGCTATATATTCTCTTTTCTTTAAACTCTATGTTTATTTGTTCTTTTTGAGACAGTCTTCCTATGCAGTCCAGGCTGACCTTGAACTCAGTCTTTCTGCCATGGCCTTCTGAATGCTGGTATTATATAGCCACCACAGCTGGCTAAACATTTTTGACATTTTATAGTTTTTAATTTTTATTTCTATTAGTGTTCGCAGTACATAGTGATTACACTCATTGTGGGGAGTTGATATATAGCACATCTTATGTTCATATTCAGTAATTCTATTATCTAAAGTAGGGACTAATTCTGTTATGTTATTTCTGTTGATTCTTTCTTTCTTTCTTTCTTTATATATTTATTTTTTGTCTTTTTGAGACAAGGTCTCACTGTGCAATTCAGGCTGGCCTTGAGCTCACTTTTGAGGCCCAGGCTGGTCTGAACTCAAACTGATAATCCTGCCTCAGCCTCCCAAGCACTGGGATTACAGGTGTGCGCCACCACGCCCAGCATCTGTTGATTCTTTCTTTTGTTAATTTGTTATCTTGAATGTGACTTGCCTTTCTTACTATTTTATTTTTTAAGGGTTTTTTTGTCTCTTTTATTTCTTTCTTTCTTTCTTATTACTTTTAATAAGAAATAACAATGAGATACTTTCAAAATACTTTAGTAGGATAGCCACAATAACACATAACACAATGCATATTATTCTCTTCATAGTAGTTGTTGAGAGTACAAGATTCAGACATGATAACTTTTCTAAACACTATTAGTACAAATATGTCTTCCCATTGAACTAAGAGAAAGTAGTTGTATGCATAGTCCAATAGTCCATAATAGTACTGGGTTATCAGCAGAACTGGCATTGTTGGAAGCTGTTGACTTGAGCCTTTAACAGCTCAGCATACTAATCTGGCTTTACTTTTTGTCTTATGGTTAAACTTTTCTGCTAGATGGTTAAGGCCAAGTTAAAGCAAGACCTATATAACAAAGCATGTAACTTTTGTACCTGATAAGGTCAGTCAATCTCCTCAGAATTTACCTTGAAACTATGCACAATGTTTTGTAGAACTTATGTCAGTGTCAGCCATCTGGATGGCTCACAGCCATTGCTTGACAAGTTTGCTTTGTTTTCTCTCTAGGTAACTCTCCTTAGGCACATTGTTGATCCCCTTCCTGTGGTCCCATAATCTCCTTGAACAGAAAATTTGGAACACCACTGAGTTATAGGATGTTACAGTACACATTCTCTTATGTCCTGAGTCCTCACTGACCTTGATAGGAGTAGGGCCAAAATATTGGTTAACCTTGTATCCCTTCTTTTTCTCTAATTTTTGGTCTATAAACCAAAATTTTCTTAACCCTCCAGAAAAAAAGCTTAGTGATACTATTACTCTATAACACAGGCCCTTGAGCTTAATATCTTTTTAAATAAAATAAAGGTCACTTGAACACAAACACTGGCACTACATTGGTGGATTTTTGCCACATAACAGGGCCGTGTGTAGATGGATGCACTGTGCCTGGGTATCGCACTGCAAATGTAGCTCAGTGGTAGAACACTGGCCTAGGTATGAAAAGCCTGAGTCCAATCCCAAAACTTGAAGTAGAAAAACAAAAAAGGAAATGTACACAGTTGCCTTATCTGGGAAGAATACAGGAAAATTCCAAATAAATGGAACTTCTTTAAGACCAAGGGCTTGAAAATTGATGCATCCAAAACAGAGATGCTATTCAAATTGGGGAGCAGTTTAAAACTCATAAATTGTCTACTTCTGTAATTTTTCATTTCATATTCTCAGATTGTGAATAGCTATAGATAAATAAAATTGCAGAAAACAAAAGCACAGGTATTATGTGTAGAAATTAAACATACTCTTAACCAATAGGTCAAAGAGAAAATCACACAGGAAAGTGGATGATGTCTTGAAAAGCATGAAATGAAAGCTTAACATTCCAAAACTTCCAGGGAGCAGCAGAAGCAATGCTAAAAGGGAAGCTCACAGCAGTAAACACTTGCATCAAAATAGAATAAAAATCTAAACTAGGCATTAAGGCATTTAATATTATCCCTTAGTTCCAAAACAAATTTACAGCAAAGGCTTAAACAAAAAAGTCAAGTGGCACGATTTTAGGGCTCCAGGAGGATAAAAACCATCTGAATAAATTGGAGATTCTCTGGGGACTAAGATGAAGAACTTCTCTGAGTGGCCTATATTTAATTAGTTATCAAAACAAAGGAGGTAAATACTGAAGAAAGGCAGGAATCTGAGCAGGACCATTTAAGGACCTTGGAAGTCTGCTTAAGGGATCCTCCAAATAAGGCGTTATGTTAATTTAGAAGCAATATATTATCTCCAAGGTCTCTAGCCAGGAGTGAGAGGCCAGCAGATACACTCTTTATCTAGTTAATGGAGGTTGCAGCCAGGTGTCCTTAGTTGTGGTCTTGTCTTGCCTTTTGGTGCATACCAGCTTCCCCCACCATTACAGGCCTCAGCTAATCACAGAGGTTCACTTACTCAAATCTGCTGCCCATCTCCAGACAGGAGGCCCATTCCTTGGACAGATTCACAAGTAAACATGAAAAATCAACTGGTTAATTTCAGTCCTACTCAGAGCTGCTTTGATGCAGTCCCCATCAAGGCATGGTGGTACAGACCAAACCAGTAATCCCAGCTTTCTAGAAGGCTGACACAGGAGAATACAGGCTTGAGCCCAGCCTGGACAACTCAGCAACTGTCTCAAAATTAAGAGAGGGGCTTGGGGAGATAACTCAGTGATCTAAGCACCTGTCTGGCAAGTGCAAGGACCAAGGTTCTATCCCTGGTACCTCATGCTGTGGCAGGCCCCTGAACCCCGGGTATGCCGAGTTGGCCACTGAAAGCAGGCATGGTGGCACATGCCTGTAATCCCAGCTCTGGGGGTTGCTGAGACAAGAGGATCACTGTGAGTCTGAGCTGAGTAGCAAGACCCTGTAAATAAATAAGTGTTTTTAAGGAAAGGAAATAATAAATATCTGAGCAGAGCCAAGCTAAATAGAAGATGGGAAATATAATCATTGCTTATTATTTTGTTTAAATGTATTTGGTACAGGGTCTCACTACACAGCTTGGATTCATAGTGATCCTCCTGTCTCGGCCTCCTCAACGCTAGTATTACAGGCATGTGCCACCACTCCCAGTTGTGGTTGCTGACACTACTCATGCTAGTGCCCAGCATGGTGCAAGGGCCTACATGACATGCAGTACTAGGATTGAACCTGGGTCTGTGTGCTTACCAGGCAGGCACTTAGACTGCTCAGCTATCTCCCCAACCCTCTTACACATTTTTCAAAATGAAAACCCAGCCTTTCTGACTCCACATAGCACATTCCTCTCAGATCTGTTTCCTCAAGTGATGATGAGATGCCATCCTGCCCAAGCCTCCACCAAATTACCTTGAAAATGTTACTCCTATTTTCTATGATGTGCTAAAGGGGAAATTACCAAAATGCCTAATAAAAGAGATCACGTAAGGAAAAACAAAGGGTGGACAGACTGGCACCGAACGGAATCAGGTAAGATGACTTTCTGAAGAGTGCTGCACCCCTTCCTTGGGGAGCAGCAGACTGAGAGGATGCTGAACAGAAGGCTGACCTCCCACCACTGAGATGAGGCCTCAGGCAGACAGGAGGGCCAGGCCTGCTCACCAAACATGACCAGGCTTCTTCCTCACCTCCACCCCAGGCAGACTGCATGCATCCCCTAAGGATGTTCCAGTCACCAAGCCTGGGATGATAACAGGCAACATACATGCTCAGGTGACTAATTCTGATTGCTGAGCTTCTGCCTGTATGCTTGCCTGCACAGCCAGACTCCCCGATCGCCTGCCATTACACCTTTTCTTAGTGCCGAGCTGGAGATGAAAAGGAATAGAACAAACTCCAAGGAAACTGGAAGAGATGAAAGGACCCCTGCTTCTTGAAGTTACTCCAAAGACTTATGAGACTGAAATTCTGCTTGATTTTGCAGCAATCATTAAGACAGACTGCAGCTCCAGAGAGCCCTAATGGAAGTCACCGTTGCCTGGCCCCAGGATTCCCTTGATCTTGGCCAGTGTGCTGGGAGCACTGCCAACTTAGGGGTAATAATCTATCAGACACAGGATGTACAAAATTATAAATGATTACACAATTACCTTCCCTCCTTTAAAACAAAGCACTTGTATTAATCAAGGCTTCTGGACGTGAAATAGTAGCAGCCAGACCCAACTCAGTTTGAGTAAAAGTGGAGATTTGCCACACATAGTGGAGCACACCTCTAATCTCAGCTACTTGGAAACTTGAGACAGGGTCACAGGTTCTGGGCAATTTAGTGAGATTCTGTCTCAAACAGAAACAAGAAGCGCCGGGCATGGTGGGCTGAGGCAGGAGGATTGGTACGAGTTCGAGACCAGCCTGGGCTACAAAAGTGAGCTCAGGACCAGCCTCAACTGCATAGCAAGACCCTGTCTCAAAAAGACAAAAAAAAAAAAAAACAGAAACAAGAAGATAGATGTGAGGCAAGAGATATAGCTCTGTGGTAGAACTCTAGCCTAATATATAAAAGGCCTGAGTCCAACCCCAATACTGCAAAAAGAAAAAAAAATGTATATGGTTCCCTTAACTAAACAGTGTACAGGAAAACTGTGACTAATTGGAGAGTGTACAAGAACCAGGGTCTCTAGGTCCCCTGCATTAGTCTCCTATTGGCCTGGACACTCTGGACACATTTAAATGTAATCTTCATTTAAATCATTCAATCATTTGAGCTGGGGAGATAGCTCAATAAGCACTTGTCTGGCAAGGACCTGAGTTCAATCCCCAGTTCTGCAAAATAATAATAATAATAATAATAATAATAATAATAATAATAAATCATTTAATCATTTAAATGTATTCTGGTATTGCTGAGAAATCTTTCTCAGACTGAGAGCAATGTGAAAAAAAGGGAAAAAAATTTTTAAAGGTGATAAAAACATCAGAACTGCCAGTTGCACAATGACACTCAGTGGGGTGGGGGAGTGAAAAAATTTAACTTTAGATGTAAGTCAAAGTAGTACTCAAGATTCTTCTAGCTGGGCGTGGTGGCGCACGCCTGTAATCCCAGCACTCGGGAGGCTGAGGCAGGAGGATTGGTGCAAGTTCCAGACCAGCCTGGGCTACAAAAGTGAGCTCAAGGCCAGCCTCAACTGCATAGCGAAACCCTGTCTCAAAAAGACAAAAAAAAAAAAAAAAAAAAAAGATTCTTCTACATGCAGTTGTAAGTGAAAATCAAAAACAGCATCTGCTTGGAGACCATAGGCAGCTCTCTAGGTGTCTAACCTGGCTCATCCCGCCACCAGGCCCCCCTGTCCTCCCCCTGCTGCAGAGCCACAGGGCCCCCGGTCTCTGCTGAGCTGCAGCAGCCACCAGTAGTCAACACTGCTGGAGGTTTAGCTCCACCTTTTGGAGAGAGGAAAGCAAAGGAGGTGGCTCCCTCTCCAACTGTGCCCCCCTCCATCAGAAGAAGGTTTACCTTCTCCTCCTAATGTGACCAATGCATTTCAAATTTTAGAAAACAAGAAAATAATTGGCAAGCAATACTAAAGGGATGGCTTTCCATCCTTTGAAGGGTTACCTGTGCCTTTGGGTATAGCCTTCTGGATCTTTCTGTATATTAATAAGTGCTGTGCTCAACTGTTTTTACCAAATTACCAAAACCAAAATGTCTTACCACACATTGACTTTTCCTCTTAATTTTTACTGTGAAAGCTTTTAAACCTATAGTAAGTGGAAAATGTAATAGTATAATGCCCATCCATAAATAATTCTAGATTGATATATTGGTGCTATTTTGCCACAGTTTCATCTCTTTTTGACCTCACTATTTACGGTAAAACTTTGGTTTGTGAGCATAATTTGTTGTGGAAACATGCTCATAATCCAGAGCACTTGTACATCAAAGTGAATAACTCCATAATAAATAATGGAAACTCAGATGATTTCCTCTATAACACAAAAATATTCGTATAAAATGATTACAGGGCTGGGGTGATAGCTCAGCAATCTAAGCGCCTGCCTGGCTAGTGCAATGACCTGGGTTTGATCCCTGGTGCCACATGCCATGCCAGCCACCGAAACCAGGTGTGGTGGTGCACGCCTGTAATCCCATCTCTAGGAAGGCTGAGACAGGAGGATCACTGTGAGTCTGAGCTGCATAGCAAGACCCTGAACCAAATAAATTGTTTTAAAATGATCACAATACTGTAATATAAAACAATAAAGAAATACCAAAAAAAAGTTAATCTGAACTTACCTTTGAAAATCTCAGTGGCTGCTCTTAGGGAGATGAGACGGTTGCTGTGTGGCTGAGGCACTCACTGCCACTAGCAGAACCCCCACTATCTGCTGGCTCAAAGGAACCTTCTGTGCAACTTTCACAAGGCACCCATCTAGGGACACTTGCACTGCCTCCCTTTGAGAATTTCACAGACATGTGACATGGCATTGTCCTTAAACAGCTTCATCACGCATACTGCTACAGCCTTATTTGGGCACTGCTTTGCTATAATATGTTGCAGTGTTTCCCACATTTTATACATTGCCCTAACCTCATCAGTAGTGAAGGATTCCTCTGTCTTTTCTCCTCCTCCTCTGCAAATGAGATTGCCTCCATAAGCTCTTGCTGTTGGGAGATGATCACCCACAAACCCTTGGGGCAGGGGACAAAGGAACCATTGGCTCAGTTGTGATCATGAGCCAATGATATCACTTGTTTTTTTTT
>PVJA010030494.1:0-25768 GCA_004027025.1 Myocastor coypus | reverse complement strand
AAATAAATAAATAAATAAATAAATAAATAAATAAATAAATATAAAATTACTCCAAGAATTGACAACACCTCAAGTTTAGTGGGAGTTTATAGCAAAAAGGAAGTGTCAATTTTGACTTATTTTTCATCGTATTACTGATTTTCTCAATAGATACAGAACAACAAAGCTTCGTGTAATGCGGGGTTATATTAAAAAAGAAAGCGGCAGTCTTTGCATTTCAGACCCCATGATTTCTTAGCAAATAAAATCAGGGCGATCAAAAGAACTGTGAATGCCCCTGCCAAGTGCCAGCTATGGTAAAGAATACTGTGGTGCTTCTTCATTTTTATACTTCCCAGCATCTGGCATTCTGTGACTTTGGGCTCTTTTCCAAAGTTAAAACGACCGTGAAAGGTAAACATTCTAAGTGAATTCAGGACCTTGAGGAGGCAGCCATGACAGCACAACGAAAGACACATGAGAAAGAGGACACCCAGAACGGCTTCAGAAAGGATCAAGAATGATGAGATAAGTGTGCTTCAAGCAAGGGAGAGTATTTTGAAGGCAGTGAATGACAACGAAGTTTGTATTGCACTTTTAAAATAATTAAACATCCCCTGTATTTGTCAGTCATGTCACATATACTGAGAGGGATGAGGGATAGGCATTTAGATCCAAGCTTCAGGGGCTAAAAGAGACAGACGCTGGAATTTTCTGGACACAGTGGCATTCAGAAATCTGATGACTGAATGTTTGTTTTCCCATTGTCTGCCTTTCCCCCTGGTTCTCCAGCATGAATAATTGTCAACGTTTTGCTAAGCCGAAGTATATTCCAAGGAAACTGGATCTGCAATTTTGCAGAATTGCACAATGCCTTTTGCAGTTCTGTGTCAAATTGTTTGTTTAAATCCAGTTTATTTTACCTTCTTGGTCCTGGATGTACTATCAGCTGAAATATTTATATTATTGCCTCGTAGGAGTTGTGCATTTCCTTTGTTCTGTGAAAAAATGTGCTGACCCGCTCTATGTATATGAGTAATTGTTTTCATTTTAATTACTTGAGGGCCTGTGGAAGGAGGTTGGTTTTTCTGGCTTCATCTCTCCTTGACCATTTCTGGACTTTTTTTCATTCTTTTCTTTTCCCCCAAAAAAAGTCTTACACTGGTCACCAGCAGTGGCTTTGGAGATCATGTGAAGGTGGAATTTCCATGCTACATCTTGCCTTTGAAAGGAGGTGCGGGAACCGTACACATAAATAAACATGCTTTGTTTCCCAACGCAGAAATCCTCCTTCCTCAGCTAGCTAGGAGCACATCACTGGGGGGAAAAGCCAATTATCATCTTGCTGTTGTTCAAATTTTATTTCTGAAAACAGCCCTTCCTGCCACACACATATTTCTAGTTTATTTGTTATTACTTTTAATAAGAAATAACAATGTGACAGTTTTAAAACACATTAGTAGTACATTCCCAATAATTGATACAATGCATATTGTTTTCCTCATAGTAGTTATTCAGAGCAAAGGATGTTGACATGATAATTTTTCCAGTTGTTATTCATACAAAAATTTCTTCTCATTGAACTAAAAGAAAGTAGTTGCATGCATAACCCAACATTCCATAATTGCAATGAGTTATTGGCAAAACTGGCAATGTCAGAAGCTATTGATTTAAACCTTTGACAGCTCAGCATACCAATCCAGCTTTATGGTTTATGTCTCATGGTTAAACTTTTCTACTGGGTGGTCAAGGGTTAAGGGCAAGTTTTAGCAAGACCTGTACAACAAACCATGTAACTTTTGTATCTCCCAAGGTCAGTAAAATCCCCTCACAATTTACCTTGCAACTACATACAGTGCTTTGTAGAACTGCTGTGATTGTCAGTCGGCTGGATGAGTCACGACCATCGCTTGACCAGTTTGATCTCTGTGAAAGCCCGAGAGAATGCTTTCTCTCTAGGTAACTCTCCTTAGCCACACTACACATTGTCAGTCTCTTTCTTCTGTGATTTTGTTCTTCTGTCTGCTTCTCTTCTGATCTCATTCATTCATTCTGTAGTTATCGAAACCTGACTATGTATCTAGAAATAAGGTCAGTCTGATTGATCTCACCGAGTCCTTGGTCTATATTACAAAATGAACAACTTAGCAATAAATACTATTATTAGGGCATCTTTGGAAGGAGTACTTTTGGGGTCAGGAAGCCATTGATATTGTGTAAGGAAAAATTACATTCAAACTATATAAAAAGAACTTTGTGTGGGAGTAGATTATGGAGGAATTCTCTTACAGGCTGGAATTGACGTATTGGTTGAGAAGATATACTACTAAGCAATGGAGGACCTGGAAGATGTTTTAATTTTTCTTACTCTTGGTTGTACAACAGTGAGATATATATGCATTCATGTTGGCTCTAACTTGTCCTTGCTTTTATGTCTTGAGCAGGTTATATTTCTAAGCACTGAATGCAGCAGTACATTTAAATTGTTAACATACTAGTTACTATGGTTTGTGTCTAGTTGTCTCCACAATGCCTCACACAGTTTGGGGTGGAATTCTAGAGTTTGTGATTAATTTATGATCCAGTGCTGAGATTATGGGTGTAAGTACTGCGGGTATTATGTGTGTGAGCACTACACCGACCCCAGGGTAGATGGCCTGAATGCAATATAAAGGAGACAAAGACTTTTACTCTGTTTCTATTGTCACTATGCCTCCCTTTTGCTTTTGTTGTTTTGATGTTTTCTGTTGCCATGAATTGCTGTTCTCTGCTATGTGCCAGTCTGCCTTGAACCCAGTGAAGTATGGATTGAAACCCCCACAAACTGAGCTAAATGAACCTTTCCTTCCTCAATTTTGGGTGTTGAATGTTTTGTCCCAGCAACAACAGAAAAGTGGCTGAGATACTAGCTGACCTTGGTGACCACTTTGTAAATATTAACTGTAGTACAAATTACTACCTTGATTTGTTTTATGAACATCATTGCTGTTAATGTAATTTTATCTCATTTCCTTCAGCCTATTAATTTGCAGTGAACAATTTTCTGGAAGTCACCTGGCCTTTGATCTAAACTCTTTCCATCCATTTGTACTTGTTACCTCTCTTTTTTTTTTTTCCTCCTTCCTCTCCTACATTCTACTATGGTTTATATACAGGAACTGGGTAAACTGCAGTTTAAAATAATAGAGTTCTACATGTTATTATTTCTGGGCCACAACCATGTTTACTATAAGTTTCTATACTTCACTCACTTGGAAAAACATACCAGCATGCTTTGCTATGTATATGGGGAAAAGAAACGCAGTATAGAATATGAGCTAGTTGCCAATTCTCATCTACCTACCAACACTAATGATAATCTAACACTCTTAATGCTTCTCTTTCGAACACTGTGAACGCGTCTGTCCCTTCCTTTCTATGTACACACTGCCACACCTAAAGTTAGGATTTCTTTCCCTGCTGATGAATGTACCCTTGTCCCAGTCTCTTCCTCCGGTTTCAATCCTGCCTATTCCTAAGCATCGTCTATTGAGAGAGCAAATATTCTGCCTATAGCACCACACTAAACACTTCATATCCATGTTTACAGACATTCAGTGATGTTCTATTTGTGATAAAAGTGTCAAGATTTTTTGATAGTAAGGAACACTAAGAAACTTATATCAACTTAAAATTTAATGAAACGATGCTGTTTAATGTATTTATAAGCTTTATTGTTGATGTGAACTTTAGCCCCAATTTGTTTAGTGTTAGGCTTTTTTTGTTGTTGTTGTTGTTAGATTTTTTTTCCCTTAAAACATTATCTTTACTTTTTAGCTTGCTGTTGTTGTGGTAAAATATAAAACTAAAACACTGTTCTAAGGTCCTATCTGCATGGCATATCATACAGAAACAGAGACAAGCAAATGCTTAGTTTTCATTGGATTTTTTCCAGTGCTTCTGTCTTAAACAAAGAGGAATCTCTGACACTCACAGAAGTCAGGGCAGATTGCCTTAGTTTTGAGTGGAACACCCATCTGGGAGAAGAACATTGTAGGAAGAGGTGTTAAACTACGTTCAGTAGAAATGACTGCTATAGCATGAACACAGGCGTTTATAGCCAAACAAAATGAGACACCATGGGCCCAAGTAATAAATGCTGGGAAGGCAAATGGCAATGTCCCTCAACCCAAGGATGTCATCCAAGACTTGTCATGATCTAGCTCCAAGTTAGATTCCAATTTTCCATCATTCCTTTTCTTACATTACTCTTGTCAGATTGAATTAAGTGTCTAAAGTTTCCATTTCTCTGCTTTGCTCCAGATTGCTGTGTGTGTGTGTGTGTGTGTGTGTGTGTGTGTGTGTGTGTGTGTGTGTGAAATGCTAAGCTACCACTTTTGCTGTTCCTTTAATTCTGCTCTCCTAAAGTGTAAGAAAGCAGCCAGGACTGTAAGATTTATGTCATAGTTTTCTTCTTGTAGATATTATGATATTTTGACATTATCTCCAGCTGCTTAGAGTGAAACACTGCAGGAACTGTAACCATCACTTCTGGATGTCCATCGTGGAGCTATGCCTTGTTGGTCAAGTGGCTCAATTAAGCTATTTGTTATTTGGTTTCCTTCTCATCTTGTTAGCGTATTTACTTTTTCTTTCCTTTAAAAAAACAAGAAAGTATTATTGACTTGCCTTGGAATGTTTTCCCTTAGATATTCTCTTATTTAAATACTTAAAGTTTGTTGAGTTCAATTTTTGAGCTGGCATCTTGGCAAGCTTCAAAAACTACTTATTTTGTTAAATAAACATTTAAAGAATAAAAATCCAATTATCTTGAAATTACAATGCAAGCACATAAATTCTAATAAAGGAAGTTTATGAAACATTAGCTATAATCTTATTCTGTGGAAGAAGAATGCATTTTCTCTCATATGTATGCCTTGTTCTGTGAGATAATTATAATTTTTAAAAACCATTTGAAAATCAAATTTATTGTTCCCTTTTACTTACATTAATTTCATAGAGATGAATGATATGAATTTCTTTCAGTTTGTAGGAGTTTCTAAGGCACTAAGTCTTTGGCAAATCATGATTAAAGTGCAAATAAATGTTTAACTTTGTCTTTTAAAGGTAAGTGTTACAGCAGGACTATGTGCAGTGTAGACAGACTGTTGTTCATATTGGCTTTGCTAAAGGTGCTCAAGGACACTTCTGCTGTGATTGGAGTTCCTGTCTCTGGCCTCATGCTCTTCTTAGTAATGGCTCCACACAGGTATGTAGGGCACCTGTGGGAAAATCCCAGATCACAATGATCCTGGTCATGTAGTTCAAGTGGACATGGTCATCCATACCAAGTTGCAAAAGAAGGACCATGTGAGGAAGACCATATCTAGGGTCAACTTCAAGATCCCTGACCAATAGAAGAGCAACATTGCCAAAAAGTAAGACTTTCACGGATCAATATTGCTGATTTTGAAGACATGATGGTTTAGGTTAAGCTCACCTTGGGTGACTGTGGCTTCTCTTGCATTTCTAAATGTGGTGTCTTGGATAAACTTGATGTCTGCCACAAGTGTTTTCACCTCATTGTCCTCTCCTTAATTAGACCTACTGATAAATATCACTTTTGTACAAAAAAGAAAGTAGGTACTAATTAACAAGGCAAAGACACTTTTCAGTGCATGGGTAGTAACAAGTGACTCAGAAGTTTTGCAAGCTCACTTCCAACCATGGAACATTATAGGAATGGATACCCGAATTTTACGTGAATTCCAAATATTAGTCATGCATGGTGAATAACTTTAAACAAATTGTTAAAAATATGAGAATTGAGTCATCTAGATAGTTAAGTGAATTAAAGCACCTGCCTAGACAGACTCAGGGACTGGAGTTTGATTCCCAGTGTGCTGTGCCAGCCTCACCCCAGGGTACACTGAGCCAGACTGGGAGTGATGGTACATGCATGTAATCCCAGAACTTGGGAGGCTGAAAACAAAGGAACACTATGAGTCTTATCTGTGTAGTGAGACCCTGAAGATCCTGTGGTAAATAAAGAAGAAGTGAGAATTACTATGCCTTGCAATATTTTGTCTTTTGTGCATCTGATTATGTTGGCACTGCTAAATTCACCAATAATTATAAGAAGCAATCAAATATATGAAATATGATTCATGAGGGGAAAAGTCATTAATGATGCTCATTGATAATGGACATATGTCAAAAAGATGTAGGAGTCAATCTATAGAAATTTCCTTTTGCCAGATCTAACGTGAATGGAGCAATAAAATAAATAAACCTCCATCATGTCATACAATAAAGTAAATGCCCATAATTCACTCCAGTATGACCAATAGTGAATAAGTAAATGACTCAGGAAGTAGAAGGAAAGCAACAACCTTTTCTATATGCAACATATTCATTTATTGTAGTTAATGTAACAGATTATCAAACATTTAGTACCTTCAAATACATCAGTATAGTTTGAAATTTAAAATATTTCAGTTCTGAAAGCCAGAAGTCACCAGTCTGCTTCACTGAGCTGAATGCTGAAACCTGTGGTGAGAGGGCATTTTCTCCCCTCTTTCAGCTTCTCTAGGCTCTTGGCCTCACTTATCATTGATAGCGCTGGTGACTTTGGAATGTTCAGCATATTATCTTATCCTTATTCTTTTACTGTCTCCCTCCTATGTTACAATATGTTACATAAAATTATGTGTAGCTATATATAGATAACAGCATATTTTTTCTGGGTTTGAGGATATAGCTATTTATAATGAATATTTCTTGACTAACAGAATTAAATGTAAAAGGAATGATGTAAATAGTACATTACTGAATTATTATTTTGCCACACATTTGTAGTAATTACTATGCCTATCAGCTTACATTATGGTTAGATATGATAAATAATAAGTCATTCACTTTCAGAGCATTACCTTGTGTAGTACTTACTAAACATGAATGGATCAATCATATTTTTATAGCCAAAAAAATGCAAACATCCCCACAAACAAGTAATTAGTGAAACTGGAAACAATTAAAAGTTACTAAACACAGGTGCAACTGCAGTATCAAACTGATAAAAAAAAGGAGAGTAAGAAAATGAAACATTCAAAGAAATAATGATTAGAAATCATCCACTATTCATGAAAATCTTGCACCTACACATCTAAGAACAGAATCAACTCAAGCAGATGAAACACCAAACGAAACTACCAATAAAAAACCAATTTTAAAGTACATTATACACAGAATATATAAAAAAGAATAACTCTGATCACACATTAGCAAAACTTAAAATTAAAAGACAGTAATATAGCATTATTGCACTAAATGAAAACAAATAAGATGAAGTGACTTTTTAATTTTTATTTATTTATTTATTTATTCTTTCATTCATTCATTTATTTGTATTTTTAGAGAAGGGTCTATAAAGTGTTCAGAGTCTCACTAATATATTGGACTCATCGTGATCCACCTGTGTACAACCTCCCAAGAGCTGGGATTACAAGTATGCAGCCACCACTTCCAGTCTCCATTGCCATCTCAGTGTGACCCGGGGGTAGGCCCTGCATGGCAGGCCCAGGGCTCTGAACCTCTGCAAGAGGCCCAAGCATCTGAACCTCATGCCCCTGTGCCTACTTGCAGGCACTTTAATCCACTGAGGTATTTGACAGCTGTCATAAACTAACTTTAAATGTTTAAATTTTAAAGCAAAATGAATTTTATAGAGAAAAATCAAAGCACAATTTATCTTCTGCCTCCTCTAGAGGCATTTTTTTTCAGAAACTTTTTAAGCTTATCTTTTTACTGAATTTAAAACAGAAATTTTGTATGTGCAACAAGGAATTGATAGCACTGAGAAACGTATAAAACAATAAAATCCTTCTGTTTTATTAAAACTATTAAATGTCAGTTATCTATATTTGATTTCTCACTAAAAGCCACTAGTAGAGATCATGTTTACTCTGTCTTTCTGGAAAAACTAACCAACAATGAATATAGATGAGCCCATAGTTCTAAGAACATCAGTTAATGAAACACTCATGCATGAAACATGGAAAACTGAAAAAATGAAATGATGTCCTCCAATAGAGGTCCACAATCGTATGTCTTATAACCTTGACATTCTTTCCAGGCCTAGCAGAAGCAAAGTAGCACAAAGGCCAAGTCAGAAGTTGGGGAGAAGAGCTGCAGGACTCCCAAGCTCAGGGAGGCTGGAACATTCCATATGGAGTAACAGAGAGAAGAGGGCTTCACAGTAAGCCTTGACCACGGGCTGTGTGTGACTCTCAATTTGTTAGCCTAAGATTGTTAAGGTGTTAATTCTTTAAAAATTGACTTATAGATTCAGTGCAACTGGAATCAAATCCCTATTGGGGAATTCCATAAAAAACTGCCAAAGTATTTCCAAAATGCCTATAGAAATGCACAAGCCATTAAACAGCCAAGATAGTTTTGTAAAGGAAAACACTAACCAACCTGAAAGGCAAACACAACGTGATGTGAAGCTAACATTTTTAATATGTTTCTCATAGTACAAATATTGTTGATGCTTTGCCTCAGAGTTCTCTTCTTTGGCACTCATCCAGTAACATGCAGACTTCTGCTTCTTTCTCTGTCTCCTCTCCTCTCCTCTCCTCTCCTCTCCTCTCCTCTCCTTTCTCTCTCTCTCTCTCTCTCTCTCTCCCTCTCTCTTTCTCTCTCTCTCTCTCTCTCAATATTTTGAAAAAAATTGTCATTTGTCAGAATTGAGTAACAATTCAGGATACTAAGAACCACAGTGTCATGGCTTGGGGTTTTTGCAAAGGGAACAATATAATAAACATAACACCATGCAACACTAAAACAATGCTTGGAATGCATGCCATTCTCATCTTTTTTATGTGTATTGCTCCCAATGTAAACTCAGTTACTGTTATACTTTCTCAAGTAAATGGTTGGTTAACAACAACAACAACAACAACAAAAAGAGTATTAATTGAGAGTAAGAGACTGGGTCAAATGCCATAAGCTTGACAGGCTACAATTTTGTACACCCTTGAATTTCCAAATGTCTGCATAAAAATTGTGTAACTGCTTATGTGAGATTCTATGGAGAGTTATTAGAATATCAATGATTGTCAGAAAATATCAATTCCAAGCTAAGTCAAAATGTTTGATATTCAGAAAGCCAGTGATGATAACCTCAATTACCTATGTTAAAGAGTAAATAGTATCACAAAGCTTTTCTGCTGGAGGGTTGAAAATGTAAGTTAACAAACCAAAAGTTGGAGAAAAAGAGGGGCTGTGAGAATGGCCAATGTTTTGGCCCTAGCCTTTCAGGGTGAGTAAGGATTCGGGACACAAGAGAACCTGTGCTGTGATGTCCTATAGCTCAGAGGTTTCCCAAATTTTCTGGTCAAGGAGATTATGGGACCTCAGAGGAAAGGGATAAATGAACTATAGTGTGTTTAAGGAGAGTCACCCAGAGAAAAACATTCTCTCAGGCTTTCATAGAAAGCAAACTGGTCGAGCAATGGCTGTGACTTGTCCCAAGGGCTGACACTGACAACAGTTCTACAAAGCACTGTACATGGTTCCAAGGTTAATCCTGAGGGGATTTGACCTTATAAAATACAGATGATAAAAGTTTTGTTAGACAGGTCTTGCTTTAACTTGCCCTTGATCACCCAGCAGAAAAGCTTAATTATGAGGCATGAAACACGGAGCTAGACTGGTGTGATGAGCTGTAGGAGGGAGGCTTGGATCAATAGCCTCCAAAGTTGTCAGTTTCACTGGTGGCCCACTGCAATTGTAGAACATTGGACTGTGTATGCATCTGCTTCCTCTTAGTTCAAAGAGAAGAATTTTTTTTTCTTTCCTTACCGATATCAATTGGAAGGTGTGTCATGCCCACACCTCATGCTCTGTATAACTGTTGTGAGGACAATATGCAGTGTGTCAACTGTTTAAAAGATAATGTTTATTGGAAGTGTTAATGTTTAATTGTTTGATCAATCTTATATACCTATATCTATTAACCTAAACTGACCCGATAATGAAAATATGTAATATAACCATTGTTAAATTAAAAAAACAATATAATAAAGAATGAACTTTATAATATTATTTTATAATCACCCAAATAATCATATACAAAGAGTATAGGAAATATGTCCACACATTAAAGAAGAAAGAATCTAGCTGTGGGACTGGATCTTGTAGTGGTGTCCTTTATGAATCCTGCTGAAGACCTAGAACTCATAACAATGCCTTTCACGTGTCCAACTGGAGGCCTAGAAACCCTGACAATGTCTGATACAGACCTGCTTCACATATCTGTCCTGAAAGGGCCAAAGGTCAATGGTGGAGCTAGAAAGTCTGTGCCCGTGGATTGGATGAAGGATCGGTGATAGCAAGCTGAGGGATCTGCACTGGAGCCATGAAGCAACACTCAAGGTAAGCACCAGAGCTCCCTTAAAGATACCACAGCTATACTCAGCAGCAGTGAATTCCTGAGCTCTTCAAACAATGACGAAAGCTGAGCTCCCATCAGGAAAACCATTCTGACAAGAATTTCCACAGGTTCAGCAGTGCACCATCTTCCCCTATGGAGCCAGGAATCAATGCTCAAGACAAGGACCAGAGCTTTCCCAAAAAGAACATAGTAATTCTCAGTGACACCAAACATCCTGAGCTCCTCCTTTGACCAAAACAGCCAAGTTCATAAGTAAAGTCTGCATGACTATGTCTTCCAGCAGAATAGCCCAAGAGAACCAGCAGCTTCCAGTAGTTCCAATAGCACGCTGAACAGCCTCCCAACAGCCTCTCTAATTCTGCCTCTTATGCTGCTTGCAACAATCCTCCCATGGGCCTCCCCCACCCAGCACCATGCTCACTCAGATCAGCTGGATGTAACAAACTGACCGCCAGCTAACCATCCACTATGCATGGCTTCTAAAATCCATCAAAGCTGCCATTAAACTTCACCTTAAGAGTTCACTGAATATTTCTTCTAAATAATTAGAAGTGTGAGCTCCCATGTTTGTAAATTCTTGAGCAGTTTTGGTATTTTAACTTTGTGTTGCTCTCATCATTTATTTTTCTATGAATTGTCATTTAAACGCAGTCTTTTGAATGTCAACATAATTCAAGTTAATTTCCGTAGTCAAACTTCTAAGATAATTTTCTTTTTGGAATCAAAATAATTTAGCTGAGATTTACAAACCTTTTTGGAGTGCACAGGTACAAGCATCAATTTATACAATTTCTTTGCATAAAAAATGATATCATGAAAATATCATATTTTTGTTAGTGACTTTACTGTAGCCTTCATATGTAACTTCACATTAAGTTCTCATTCCAGAAGTTTATTATAAGGACAAAAATAGAGCAAAATAAAATAACTTGACTGGACAATCTTTTCCAGAATGAAAACTGTGTATTATGAAACATGGCTTTTAAAAAGACAGTACTGGGTTTGAATCTTTGCTCCATATTTTTTAACTAAGGAACTCTGCCAATCCTCTTATGTGGTTTTGGCCTCTGTTTTCATATTACAACAATAGAGATCACCATGTATTTTTTGTTGTAGGGTAAATTTAAAATGGGATAATCAACGTTCAGCTCCCAATTCAGGACAGGACACCTGATCATTATTCAATCAAACAAATCCCTTCTGTGTGGAACAAGAAACCAAGAAGCTGCTGACCATCAAGAGAAGGGAGAAAGCTGTCAGCAGTAGAACATAACAATTTATAAATTTCTTATTTCACAACAAGCTCTGAGACATCCATCGTCCATGGAAATAAACAAGCTCTGAGTCTGCGGCTGCTTCCCAGGCACGGTGTCCAATGCAAATGCACCTGGATGACTAACATGTGTTGTTCATGACTCACTGGTCGCTGGCTGCCCTCCGGGTCCATCTGCTGAACAGCGCCAGCCATCTTGGGCAGAAGGGGTCCTCAGAGATCCCACAGGTGTCTTAGGAGGGAGAATTCTGCTTACATTCAAAGTGTATTAGGTGGATTCCTTACCCTAATGATTCAACAGCCTGTGTGCATGAAGCACACAAGATTTCACATGTGAGTTTGGAGATTGTCAATATTCTGTCCTCTTTTAGTGAAAGAGAAGACCGATTCCAGGCAATGGCTGGTGTCAAAGGCAAATTTCCACTTCTTTTTTTCTTTCTAAGTCATTTTGAATTCAACATGTGCTACTCAGCTAGGCATCTGCCACACTGCTTTCTTTCTCTTGCAAGTTAAACAATAGGAATGAGAACAAGGAGACCACGTCCCCGTCTCTTGTAAATGGTATCCAGTAGCCCCACGTGCTGAGGATTCTCAAGCTTATGCAGTCTCATCTTCATTGCTGATCTGCCCACTCACACCTTTCCCTCTCCATCTGTGATCCTTTGAATCCTGTGTACAAGAATTCAGCAAAATAATTATGCAGGCGTATTACTTTCGTCCACCTATGAACCCTCAACAGGGGGTACTGATCAATTCTAGCCCTTGAGGGCTGGCCAGATAGCTCGGTCGACTGGGACTGAGGTATGATACCCAGCACACTGTGCTGCCCCACCTCCAGGGCATGCAGAGACAGCAAATAAGAGTGGGTGTGGTGGCACATCCCTGTAATCCCAGTGCTTGGGAGGCTGAAAACAGGAGGATCTACATGAGTCTGACCTAGGTAGTGAGACCCTGTAAACCCTGTACTAAATGCATAAAGGGGGAGTGAAAATCCTACAAAATGATGTCTGTATAAATTAAATGTGCTTTATTTGCCTTTTAAAAATTGTGACTAAACTCTAAACAATTCATGAGATGGAAGTACAACCAAATGCTCTCATTAACTTTACAAGTCATGTTTTACTCACAATTAATAAGACACTAAAATGAAACTGTTCACTGGGTTCTCCTCTGTCAAGCTTTCAAACATGTACCATTATTCTATTTACATACCTAGAAAGAAAGGTCTTGTTATGGTAGTTCATGTGACTGACTACTTCTCTTACACTGAGATGTCTTCAGAAATCATGAACTTCTGAATTTTTTTTTAAGTAGGATAAAGACAAGATTTTAGAAAATGCCACTTCTCCTTCTTAAATACAATGATAGTTATACTCATGGGTGGCCAAAAACCAGTGAGTCAGCTTTGTACCAGGACGTACTAAGAATTCTCAGCTGACTCAAAGGTACTCTGAAGATCCAAAAGGGTAGCTGTCTGCTTTTCCCATCAGACAGACTCTGATGAATGGCTCCCCTGTTTTCTTGTTGTTTATAAATTAATCCTACTTAGAGAATTTTATACTGCATTTCCAGAGGCGGAACGCACTTAATGCATTTTAGGTAGAAGGCCAATGATACAAAGGTGTAAGCAATTCTTGAGTGAACGTTTTAGAATGAGTACTGGGAATGGGCCACTAACCTGGAAAGACCATATGCTTTGGAAATTTGGCAACCTGAGCTCCAGTCAAAGCTCAGCTCCTTTTTCTTTGGAAAACTCCTATTCCACAAGTTTCATTTTCCCATCTCTAAAAGTAAAGGGATTTGGTAGAACCACTTGGGAACATTCTTTGGCAGAATCTCCTGCAGTTAGACTATGTATAACCTATGATTTCTCAATTCATCTGTTAAGTGTGGATTAAGAGAATCAAGCAGTGCACTAAAAGATGTCCATAGAAAGAATCTTCACAGCGTTATGTGCAGCAAAATCATTTTGAAAATGTCACAAGTGTCTATCAACTCTAAAACTGTGTTATAGTTAGAGAAAGATACTGGACAACAATGCAAAGGAGGAAGCCCCCAAACTAATACGTAATTTTTCATCTTTTTATTTTATTTTATTTCAGAACTTTTGCACCATAATACTGTCCTTTCTATATCCTGATAGGATGATAAGTCATTTCTTATCTTTTAAAAAATATAAAATAGTAATTTAGAAGACCAGAATTAGAAATGATGCATAATTTTGTTAAAGCAATAGGAATTCAATAATGGTTGCTATATTTCAAGGTGTTATCTTCAAATTAGTTATTTAGGTTAACAGGTATAAATATGCAAAATCAATTTAAAAGAAAACAAGAAAAAAGTTATAAGAAATTAAAAGAGAAAAGAGAAAAAAATTAAGCATTAACTGCTCCCTTCAAAAGAGGAGCAGAAATGAACAGTATAGTTACCCAAATGCTTATTTGTATTGGTTCAGGCTCATAGTTGCTGTACAGGATTATGTTAATCCTGGGGAATTAGCACATATATGTAGCTCATCTTAATGTTTTTAAAGAAAAGAAAAAATAATTAATACAATGATATAAAAATTCAAAAGAAGATTGTAGGAGAGTAACAATGGTTAGTACATTGTGTATAGCTATCTTCAAATTAGTTGCTCATACTACAAGATATAAACATAAACATTTGATCAAACAATATAGACATTCATTTCCTTTCAATGAGCTAAAAGAAATTTGTACTATAAGTATCTTAAGTATCTTATTAGGATATATCTGTCCATCATCTATCTATCTATCTATCTATCTATCTATCTATCTATCTATCTATCTATCTATCTATCTTAATTTTTAAGCTCACTTCCTCTCCTCTCCCTTCCCCAACTTCCTTCCATCTCTTGTTCCCAGTCACTTTTTTAAACTTTCAATAAGAAATAATAATGTAACAGTTTCAAAACATGTTAGTAGTAAATTCCCAATAATTAATACAATGCATATTGTTGTCCTAGTAATTATACAGAGCATAGGGTGTAGATGTGATAATTTTTCTAATCGTTACTGGTACAAAAAATTTCTTCTCATTGACCTAAGAAAGTAGTTGTATACATAGTCCAATGTTTCGTAATTGCAGTGGATTATTAGCAAAACTGGCAATGTTGGGAGCTATAAGTTTAAGCCTTTTACAGATCAGCATACTAATCTAGCTTTACATTTTATGACTTGTGGTTAAACCCTTCTGCTGGGTGGTTAAGGGCAAGTTAAAGCAAGGTCTGTATAACAAAACATGGAACTTTTGTATCTCCCAAGGTCAGTCAAATCCTCTCAGGATTAACTTTGAAACCAGGTACAATGTTTTGTAGTGAAGTGACTGCAAGTAGAAAAGATAGGAAACAAGGCAAGAGCAAAACCATGCACCTATATACAGAGGATGAATTAGATAATGGTCTTAAGAACCTCTAAAGGTTTTTCACATCAATGATAGCAATATATAAAACTAAAACTGTGCTTAGAATGCCTGTCATTCTTGTCTGTTAGATATGTGCTACTTCTAATGTAACTTTAGTTACTGCTCTATTCTCTCTCAAGTAAATGGTTGGTATATAAGAAAACAAAAAAAGGGCATTAAATGAGAGTAAGAGACTAGGAAAAATGCTGTAGGATTGATAGACTACAATTTTGAATATGCTTAGATTTCTAAATTTCTTTGTAAAAATGTAACTGCTTACGTTCTTAACACTCCAGAAGAAAGGCCTAGTGATACTATTATTCTATATCATAGGTACTTGAGCTTAACATCACTGTCTTTCTGAGTATCAAACATCTTAGACATAACTTGGAATTGGTATTTTCTATCAATCATTGATGTTATAATAAATTTCTATAGAATGTGATAAAAGCAGTTACATTTTATTGAAGAAATGCCCTAGGAGCAAAACTTCATGCTAAATTTATTATTATTTATTATTTATACTTCAACAACAGACAGTACTATGATAAAGAGAAATGTCTTGGAATCAGATAGTTCTGCATTGAAATCTTGACCTTGACAATAAATGATTGTGGTAACCTGGACAATTTGAATTACTTCTCAGTGAAATTTTGTATCATTTCCAATGCTGTTTGTTTCCCTATTACCATTTTGTATACTCTAAAAAATTTAAAAAGACAAAGAAAATGTATAAATTATGTCCCGTAGCCCCTTTCTTTAAATCCTTTCTACAGTAAAACTCATCCTCATCATCTATAAGAATTCTCACGATCTTTCCTTCCAGGATCATTCCCATCATTTTCTCACTATTTCTCTGCAAGGTGACACCCTGTCTCAAAATGAAAAGAAAATGTCCTATTTTTATTTCTCAGTGATGGTGCATTTATACCCACCCATGGTTCCCCAACTACAAATGAGAATATTCTTCTGCTAGAGGGCTTTCCAGAGAGCTCCTTCACATCATGAAGTGTCATATGTGGGCACAGGGTTGTTTTCAAGACTGGCTGAAGAAGCATTTTCCCACCCCAGGATACATATGTCAACTTAGATCTGAGAAGTCTTACACTAAAGGTGGTCACACGGCACTATATCATTAGTGGCTTATGCTGCTGTTAAGTTTGTAGTTGACTTGCTGTCAGGAGTCAGAGCTGGTCACAGGTGGGTCACTGGGGGTGAGCTGAAGGATATGTTCTTGGCCACAAAGCCTCCTTTCTCTCTTTCTGATTGCCTGACTGGCATGAGGTGAGCTTCTTCACTTCACCAGGTGCCATATTTTCCCTCCTCTACCTTGAAGCTAAACAAGTATGGGTGGAGCCCCAAAAGTGCAAGAAGAAATCAACTCGTCCTCCTGTAAGTTGATTGTGTTAGATATTGTGGGCTCAAACAGGAAAATACGACATCCACAAGCATTGTTTATCAGTACTTTTTTCTTTTTTTATTTCTCATATATGCAATAGGGTTAAAGGTGAACTGGGGCTTCAAGGAAGTATTTGATTTACTGCAGAGTAGATGGCTACCAATAGCTACCAATACACAAAACATGTTTTTCTTTAAAGGTCTGAGTCCATTTTACTGTTGCTCATGGATAAACTCAGTAACTCCATGATCTGACCAATATATTGTTTAATTTTTGCTCTTACTATTTACTTATCTGATGCAGGGTCTTGCTGCACAGTTCAGACTTGTAGGGATCCTCCTATCTCAGCCTCCCCAATGCTAGGATTACAGATGTGTGCCACTAGGGCTGGTTTGGAGCAGCACAGCACTTCTGGGGTTCTGGAACTGGCATAGCATGCAGTACTAGGGATGGAATCTGGGTCCTTGTATCTGACAGGCAAGGACTTAGACCACTGTGTTATTTTCCAGCCAGTATTTTTTTTTAAGGAACATGCCCTCAAAAGTCTTATCTATGTCCCTCTGATGCTATGCATTACCTTCCATTAATTGGATTTGAGAGCGGGATCTTTACTACAAATTGCTCTCTTCTTCTTGAGCATCTTTTAGATGATCCCTGCCATGAATTCCCTGAAAGGATGAGTATTCTTTCCAGGTCTCTAGAACACTAATATGCGCAGCAGCAGCAGCAGCTGGGGTGCAGCTGATCAGTCCTTCCCTAGAACTGTGTATCTGGGATGGAATAAAAGTAAGTTATGTACTTGCTTCATGTTGTTTGTTTATGCAAAAGATGTTTATATGAAAATACTGCTGTACATTTGAGAAAATGCTTAGAAATGATCCTCATGCTTAATAAATGTAAAAACTGCTAAAAAATGAACTTTATAAGAGTTTTCAATGCTATATTTATTTAATATTTATTTTGAAAATATACTTTTAAGCAACGAATGCCCATGAAATGCTCAAGACCGTGTACCTTTCTTTAAAGGCAAATGTGGACTTTGAGAACACAAATCACTTTAAAATGTACCATGAATATTTTAGAATTTGATCTCAAGTCTTAGTCCACCACCTAGGAGCTTTCTGATGTACATCAACTACTTATCCTCAGAGAGCCACATTTTCTTCGGTAGTGTATCCCCTGCTTAAGACATTTGATTGGTCTTTTTTAGAATGTAAATGGATTTAGTAAATCCTTGGGCATTCCCTGAGTGTCTGGTCTGCTGATCACCTGTGATCATGGTTCTTACTTGGAGTGCAGGGACGTGGAGGAAGTTGGGATGGCCCCCAAGGAAACCAGAGACTCTGTGAGGGTTGCTCTTCTGGTGTTCCTCTGTAATGCATTAATCTCAGCTGAATGCAGATTGTGGTGTCAATATGCAGCAACCAAGAGCAGGATAAGTTTGCAAACAATTAGGCAAATAGGGCCACATGCCTGTCTTTAGACTTAACCACAACATGAGTGGAGCTTAATCAATGTGGACACTGCTGGCAAATGGAACATTTCATTTTATTCTCCCTGAAAGATCAGAATTAATGTCTAACAGTCAGTCTTCTTTCACCTAAAGAAGTGGTGTCCCTTGGAGGACAAACTGAGTTATCCCTGCTCTTAAGAAACTCCAAAACTAATCAGATATATAGAGAAAGAGTGTTGGATTTTTGAAGCTGAGATTTTTTTAGAGTAATAAAGCCTTTATTTCTTCTAGACTTTTGAAAATCATTTTTTGTTTTTGACATAAAAACAATGAAATACTGTACATCAAACTACAAGTCTATAAAATTTTCAGAGGGTCCCAAGTACCACAAATACACCTGAAAATACATACATATGTACATACACATAAGAGCATGTTAAAGCTTCTCATAAGGTGACCAAAGACAAAATTTCAAAGCAGTTTTGACTGACCTTGACAGACACAAAAGATACATTTTTTGTTATATAGGTCTTGCTTTATGTTCGTCTTAACCATCCAGCAGAAAAGTCTAACCATAAGATATAAAACGGAAGCTGATATTTTGTGAGGATTCATTCCTTCCCACAGCAAATATTAGTAAAAATACCCATGTTTCAATACTTGTCAGAATTAGCTTCTTTCCCCCACTTTAAATTACATAATTCTCCCTAAAACCATGAATCTTGCTTAAGTGATGAAAGACCCTTCTATGCCTGTGAACATTTTACTCATTGTATAAACTGAATTAAGATAAGATGGTAGATAGACAGACAGACAGACAGACAGACAGACAGACAGATAGAGACAGATATACATAATATCAATCAATAGCTTGCTATTGAGAGAGCAGGTAAAGTCATTTCATCTCCATGATTTAATGATGCTAAGTTGTCTAATATGTATGAGGAGAACAAAATACATAAAAAATCTTAAAATTGAATAAACTACTTTCATAAAATTAAATAAACTACTTTCATAAATATTATTCCTATCAAAGATACCTCTTTTTTAGTGTTATGATTTGAATCAATGGATTCCTTTATCACCAAATTTTGAGCACATATTATAAAACCAGTTCAATTATAGACTTATACAATAGATCATTTAACTAAGATTACAAAAACATAAGTCACCATTATTGTAGTTCAGGTGGCAAGTGACAGATTATGTATAGGTGCATAAAATATATTTAAACATATGTGATTTATATATATATATATATATATATATATATATATATATATATATATGAATACTGGATAGAAATCTAAGTTCAGTGAAAGAATTTTCATAAGGTAAGTTTGTCTGAGAAAGTGATGTATGTATGCACACCTATGCTTATAGCAGTGCAATCTGTCATAGCTAAATCTTAGAAACAGCCCAAGGGTCCAGCAACTGAGAAGTGGATCAAAAGATGTGAGAAAATTGAATACCAGTGCAATATGAATCTGGTACAACCAAGAAAACTGTGAGACTTCTATAGCTGAATAGATGCAACTGCAGAGCATACTTTTAAGTAAAATAAATAGGACCCCCACATGTGTAATCATTTTATTGTCTCCCTAGTGTAAGAACCTAAAAGAGTAAATTAAATTTGAGAGGTGCAATGGAAACTGTGAGAAGTTGAAGGGGAATGAAAAACTGAGATGAGGGAAAGGAGAAAAAATAGAAGGAAGGAGAATAAAGATATATATGTATATACAAAGGATGACTCAGGTAATTATACTGCTGTTTTGTGCTGCTCTATTGAAGGGAGTAGTTAAGGCTTATTTTTTCTACTCTTCTTTTTAGTTCGTTGAATAATTTTGCATATTTATATCTGATAATAAGAACAACTAATTTAAAGACAACAATATGCAATGTATAATAGGAATTCCCAAATTCCTATTGTTTTTGGTGAAATTCTGTATCATTTCTAATACTTTTGTTTCACTGTCTTTGTTCTCTTTAGCAAAACAAGAAATAAAATAGAAAAAAATGGACTTCTTTATTTTATGGAAAAAAATAAAATAAAATTTCATGACATAATACTAAGAGAATAATATTAGTTATTACATTGGATGACATTACCTTTAAAGAAGTTGTCTATAATACAAGATACAGACATAAGTCTGGGCATGGTGGTGCATGTCTGTAATACCAGAGCTTGGGAGGCTGTAAACGGAGTATCACTATGAGTCCAAGCTGCATAAAGAAACTCTATACCAAATACAAGTATGCAAAAAAGAAATACGGACATAAAAACTTCTCCAATTGATATTAGCATAATCTTTTCTGTTCAGGGAACCAAGAGACACCCAACTGAATAACACACTTCATATGCAAATTTAACTTATTAGCAAGTTATCCTTTCAAAGCTCATAACAGATTCAAGATACATCATTTTTTTACAAATGATTGAAATTTCTTTTTCTATAGCTGAGTAACACTCCATTGTGCATAGATACCATATTTTTTCCCTTATATGTTGATGGGCATCTAGGTTCTTTCTATAATTTAGCTATTGTGAATCATGCTGTTATAAGCAGAGATATGCATGGGTCACTATAATATGTTTCCTTTGAGAAATACAGAGGTGAAGTATATTAAGGTTAAAATGCAATATTTGCTTTCATTTTTGAGGAATATCCATATGGATTTCCATAATGGCTTTACTAGTTATAACAACAATGAGGGCTACAATTTTGTCCATAGCCTCTCCAGCATTTACTGTTTTATGTGTCCTTTGAAATGGTTATTCTTCAGGCTCACAGGCCAGGGTTTCCGTCCCAGGGCCTGCCCAGGGCATGCTGATATGGCAATTGAGGCTGGGCATGGTGGCGCGTGCCTGTGATCTCAGCTCTTGGGAAGCTCTAAAAAGGCGAATCACTACTAGTAAGACCCTGAACACCCTGTAGACTCTTACTAAAAAAAAAAGATCTAAAAAGATCTTGTCTTACATGAAATGTCACTGTTCTCTTTTTATTTATTCACAGCTTACTTATATAAGGGTGACAGGGAGAGATTCAATTATAGAGACAGAAAAGGAGACAGGATGGGAAATTACAGCAATATGAAATACCTAAGGGGCTAGTTTGAAAATTATAGAAAGAGTTCAAGAACCAAAACAAAGAAACTATACTTTACCTTCCAGAAATTCCTCAAGAAACCAGACACTTTGTTTTGGCTTTTCTGAAACTGATGTTCACATTATTCAAGTCTAAAATAGAACTCGGAGAGAGGACATAGCATTACAACACAGGAACCTGGAGAAATATGAACTCTGCCTTCAAATTGTAACAGCATACACTGAATCTTTGCGGAGTACAAACTTAAGAAAGTTTTATTTGAGAAAGATTTTGGAAGGCATGAACTGACACAGACAGAATAGAGAGTGAAAGTGAAAAAAAAAAAACCTAGTGAAAAATTAGGTACAGAATAAAGCATGTCAATATCCTGCTCTACTGTGGAATGATAAAGTCTGAGCTCAGGGACAAGAGCCTTGGCTTTGTGACTGGCATGCGAAATGCAGTCTGCTCATCCTTTCTGTTCTGGACCAGACCCCTTCACACCTCTAACAGTGTCACATGTGGACTGAGACTTCAAAGGTTCAGTGCTATTGATACAGACCCTGAAAGGTGTGACTTAAAGGATAGGTTTAAGCCAGAGGCATGCAGTCTCAAATTAGTTCTATAATGACCTAAGTAATAGGTAAGATGGAAATTAAATACTCTGCAGGGAGAAGAAGTGTGGAAGTCTGGACTACAGTAATCTGGGAACTGAGCGAGGTGCTTTCATAAATCTAGGGTCATTAAAACAGCAAGATCAACATGAAACACACACACACACATACACACACACACACACACACACACACACACACACACACACATATATATATATATATATATATATATATATGTATGTATGTATGAAGCAAGAAATAATATATTTTTTTGAATCCCAGAGGGGGGAAAAACCACATCAGCAGTGAGAATCCATATCAAA
Source organism: Myocastor coypus (assembly GCA_004027025.1). NCBI lineage: Eukaryota > Metazoa > Chordata > Mammalia > Rodentia > Myocastoridae > Myocastor > Myocastor coypus. The sequence continues at coordinate 3,780 of PVJA010030494.1, read as the reverse complement.
TTTGTTATTCAGATGAAGTAAAAATCACAAATGAGGAAAATAATGCCAAAAGGACCCTAAGACCACTGTAAACTCTACGGTTTTGGCACAAGCTAGTGACAGAAACCACAGTGCAGAGATAATTCCAAAATCCAGAGAATATATGCCTCCCCTTGACAGCAGGAGATGTTGTGTGGGGAGAGGACCACCATGGAAAGTAAACACATAATCTAAAATTACGAATTACTTCAGGAAATGATAGACCGCATGGGAGATCAGCAGGATCAACAAAGCATAAAATTAATACCCTGAGAAATTGAAATCAGGGAACATAATAAAAAGCCTATCAAAGAACTACGTTTTAAGTGATTAAAGAGAACATAGAAGGGAGAAAAATTAAAGTGAAAGAATAAGAAACAAACCAAAGATGAATAATTAGAATTTAAAAGACAGAGGGAGGGAAAATATTTACGTTATCTTGCATTTAAAAATAGTTGGGCAGGGAGCTGGGGAGATGGCTCCGAGGCACAAGTGCCTGCTGGGCAAGTGCAAGGTCGTGAGTTTGAACCCTGGTCCCACAAAAAAAAAAAAAAAATAGTTGGGTTTTGGACTATATATTGAATTAGTCACAGCTGAAGAGAGAAGTAAAGAATTGGAAGACATAACAGCTAAAATTGCATAGATCAAAACACAATGATATAAGAATAAAAGATAAAGCATCATGCAACAAAGTAGGATAAATATTTTATATTTGTGACTACTATATGTATTAGCTGCATAAAAAATACATAACACATAGTAATCATCCTGAAATCATTTAATGAAGAGATTAACTAATTAATTAATTCTCAAAAGGATACAATAGGACGTTTTCAACATTAAAGATATTACTTCAGTGAAAAAAAAACACAGCAAGTCCTGAATTTAACAAAAAAGGATATTAAATGAGAGTAAGAAACTAGGCAAAATGCCATAAGATTGACAGGCTATGACTCTGTACATCCTTGGATTTCTAAATGTCTGTGTAAAAATGTGTAACTGCTTTTATCACATTCTATACAGATTTATTAGAATATTAATGATTTATGGAAAATACCAATTCTAAGTTAAGTCTAAGATGTTTGATACTCAGAAAGACAGTGATGCTAAGCTCAAGTACCTATGTTACAGAATAATAGTATCACAAAGCTTCTCTTCTGGAGGGTTAAAGATGTAAGTTTACAGACCAAAACTTAGAGAAAAAGAAGGGCTATAAGGATTGCCAGTATTTTGGTCCTAGTCCTTCAAGGTCAGTGAGGACTCAGAACATAAGAGTACCTGTACTGTAACATCTTATAACTCAGTGTTTTCCCAAACTTTCTGTTCAAGGGGATCATGGGACCGCAGAGGAAAATGATGAATGAAGTATATTGTGTCTATGGAGAGTTACCTAGAGAGAAAACATTCTCTCAGGCTTTCACAGAGAGCAAACTGGTCAAGCAATGGCCATAACTCATCTCAACGGCTGACACTGACTATAGCTCTACAAAGCACTGTACATGGTTTCAAAGTTAATCCTGAGGGAATTTGACCTTGGAGGATACAAATGTTAAATGTTTTGTTATACTGGTCTTGCTTTAACTTGCCCTTAACCACCCAGCAGAAAAGTTTAACTAGGAGGCATAAAACACAAAGCTAGATTAGTATGCTGAGCTGTAAAAGACTTAAATCAACAGCTTCCAACAGCCAGTTCTACCGATAACCTACTAATGTTATGGAATATTACTCTACGTATACAACTACCTTCTTTCACAGTTCAGTGAGAAGAAATATTTGTACCAATAGTGTTTAGAAAAGTAGTTACTCTGAAAAACTACTAGGAAGACAACCATGCATTAATTATTGTGGCTGTCCTACTAACATGCTTTTAAAAATGTCTCAACAGTATTTCTTATTAAGGTAATAAAAATAAAAATTGAAAAATTGAAAAAAAAAAAACATATCCATGACATAAGTTCCTGAAATAAGCCTCACTATTTGTACTACAAATATCTACCAATAAAACGCTAAAAGATCTGCAAAATAAGTAAATAAATAAAGCAAATAAATATTTGTTTAAACACAAGTACTTATTTATGAGTGAAGAGGAAAACTGACCATGTAGTAAAAAAAAAGAAAATAAAAGTATGATTGCACAATATTGAAAACAAAAGCTGAAATTAAATATTTGGTAGGTTTCTTATGAGCAGTGATAAATCTCAGAATGAAACAATATATTCAACATGCCAGAAGAATGTAATTTTAAAGTGATGACTCTGTAATATCCTAATGTCGTTTAAGAATGATAATGTAGGAAAGAAATCTTCAGCAAAGATTAAAGCCATGTAGGTGACCATAAAAATGCAGCTACAGAATATATTTTAAAAGTAAAGCCGGGCGTGGTGGTGCACGCCTGTAATCCCAGTACTCGGGAGGCTGAGGCAGGAGGATTGGTGTGAGTTTGAGACCAGCCTGGGCTACAAAAGTGAGCTCAGGACCAGCCTCAACTGCATAGCGAGACCCTGTCTCAAAAAGACAAAAAAAAAAAAAAAAAAAAGTAAAAGGGAGTTCCAAAAAAGAGGTCATGGAATAAATAATGCTGATGAAAAAATTAGTAGGTATGATAGGTGTGTTAGTGAGTCTAATGATACACACATACATACACACACACACACACACACACACACACACACACACACACACACGCACACACCAATAAAACTAAGTCGAGGATTAGGGAGGCAGTTTTGCAGTCTAAGCTTCTGCCTGGTAAGCATCAGAACTCAGTTTTGATGCCCAGCACCAGCGGTGTTGTTGGCTTTGGAGACCGGGAACATTGTGTGGGCCACTGAAACTGAGCATAGTGGCACACACCTCTAACCCCAGTGCTGGGAAGGCTGAAATGGGAGGATCACTAGGAGTCCAAACTGCATAGTGAAATTTTGTACTAAATATATAAATAAATAATTGTTTAAAAGATAAGAACACACTACTATTATAGACTCTTGGACTATATTGAGTAATTTTGATAAATTCATGCACCTACAACATTTGAAGAGCAACGGAACACCCATCTCTGACAAAACAAAACAAATAAGAGGGATAGAAATGAAGGACCATTTTGTAGTGAAAAAAATAGGATAGACAGCTACCTTCTCTGTCATGTCTGCATCTCATACTCTGAATAACTATTATGAAGATGACAATATGCAATATATTAATTATTTTAAGTGTCCTGCTGACCTGATTTGCAACTGTTTCATCCCTACTTCTTTTCAAAATTAGTACAATAAAAAAAAATAAATAAAGGATTGACAGAGGAAAACATGGAGATGTGTCTTTGACAGTGCAAAGAGATCCCGGAGACAAGACATGGTAGAGCAAGAGAGACACAGAAGTAAGAGTAGTTAAGGAACATTGCGTACATTTTTCAAACACTTACAATGAAACTCAAGATTATATTTTGTGTGTGTGAAGTAAAAACAATATCAATAAGGCTGACAAATGGGAAAGTAGATTTATAGAGGCAGAGTGATGGGTGGGGAGGAGGAGGAGATTAAAAAGAATCCAGATGTGTATATCTGTACCTTTTCCCTAAGATGAATGCAAGCTTACTCTACTGCAGTTATTAACAAAATAAAATTTTATTTTTTATTTATTTTATTTTATTTTATTTTATTTGTGGGACCAGGGTTTGAACTCACGACCTTACACTTCCTCAGCAGGCACTTGTGCCTCAGAGCTATCTCCCCAGCCCCTACAAAATAAAATTTTAGAAAAACA